>JAQGAW010003695.1:0-12064 GCA_034698025.1 Phthiracarus crinitus | reverse complement strand
AACACATATTTTTATTGCGCCTTATACATGGGCTGCGCCTTATGTATAAATAAATTCAATTTGAGTTATATATTTGTTTTTGCGCCTTATACTTGGATGCGCTTAATAGTCGGGAAAATACGGTAAGTATTCAATCTATCAAAGCACATGCGTGCGTATTAAGCAATCTTTTAATTTTGTAAACATACAGTATATTATCTTCTTTTGCCACTACTTTGCTAAATGTTATGTTATTTTATCATTTTTAACCACTTCAGGTATCGCTCACAATGGCAAACTATTGATTGTTTTAAATGTTGTTTTTTAGTTTAGTATATTATTAAATTAAAGATTATTGTTTATCAAAAAGTTTATTAATACACATCAAACACATTGATGGGTTAATTTTAAGAACGCACTTACTGTAAAACAAACATAATAAGCAGATTTACAACAATCACGCAGGTTTTCCACGCTCGAGTGTTCTATGAGGACTCCTTTCGAATTAATCGGATTTTACCGACTATATTCCCTTGTTTTTTAAATTTATTTATCATCTTTTTCCAAACGAAAGCCTAAAAAAGGACCCCTCAAAAAAACGATATTTAGCGATAATTTTTTAAAAATCTTTTGGTTAAATTTATTGTGTCACAAAAACTCATCTGTTTTGATGGTAAACTTATTTCTGATTTGACCAAAAAATTTAAACAATTTTTCGACCTAAAATTCTTTAAATTTTCGTTAGGGGGTCTTCTTTTTTCAACTTTAGGTGGGATTATATATGTGTCTTAGAGAAGGGCAAGACCACCACCTTTTGGGAAAACCTGCGAATGGACAACACAGAAAATAATTCTCAAAATGTTTGTAAAACTTTTTAACCACTGATTTTCGCAGCTTTGTTTAATGCATCTTAGGATTAATACTTTGTAGACAACTCTTTTTTAAGTTTTACATAAATCTTTGACTTAAGTAACCTATGAAAAAAATTCTCTATGATAATCCATTCTTACGAATAGAATTAAAGTTATTCACTGCATTATATTCCGTTAGATTATGTCGTTTAATACAAAGAAATTCCAGGTGTTTAATACAGTTTAAACTCCTTTAGATTTTTGGTCACAAGTTATAAATTTTTAATGCAGTTTTTCTATTCAATATTTAGCGTTAGCTATGCTTTGATAAAAAGAAATTGTATCAATTAAAATCAGAAATATACCAACAATGGCCTAAAATTATTATTAATCAGTGTTCTAGACATTATCATTTGATTAGACGTTTTGACTAACATTGCGAAAGTAATTATACTTATCTGTAATGATAATTTCGGATCAATATTGATATACAATTCATGAGTTTCTTGTCAATTAGTCTATTGTAATCTTGCGGGGTTTAAATTAGTGTTGAATAATTTTAAATTTTTAGTTTTACTTTTGTTTTACTTTTTCTTTTTCTATAAATTTTAATTTTACTTTTCTTTTTTTTTCTTTTTCAAAATACATTAATATTACTTTTCTTTTACTTTTACTTCAAGTAAAATTAAATGTCAAATAATTTTACTTTTACTTTTACTTTCAATGGTAAAATCAACTCTAATATTGTTTTTCTTAATATACTTTTACTTTTTCTTTTATAAAATTTTAAATTTTAATTTTCTTTTACTTTTTATTTTTTATTAATTTTAATTTTACTTTTCTTTACATTCTTTTCTTTATTTTACTTTTACTTGAAGTAAAAGAAAAAGTCAAAAAATTCTTAACTTTTACTTTTACTTTCAAAAGTAAATACAACACTAGTTTAAATCGGTAGAAATGACTGAAATTCTACTTAAAATTAGTCAATATACTTGAGTATTCATTGATATAAGCAGTAGGCATGCATAAAATAACTGTAAAATTTTTCTGTTTTTAGTAAATATCATTAATATAATCTACAATTTTTGAGTGGTTTTTGAAAACTCAAAGCGTTTATTCTTCTCTAATACTTAATTCTTTAAAAATCACGTATAATTAGTGTTATACGTTGTCGGTCACAGACCGAATTTGACCGAATATGACCGCCGAAAATAAAAATTGGGTTTCGGTCAAATGTATCAAATTACCGAACTTGACCGAAAGTATTACTAAATATTAAAAAATTTTTTCAATAAACTAAATTATTTTTTCTTTTATGATATTTTAAATGAAAAAAGATTTTGAATTCTATTCGCATATATGTTGATATATGTTGTGATTCAAATGAAATTAAATATTTTAAATGATTTGAATCTTGAATTCAATTCAATGATCTAATATGCTTCCGAAAATAAAAAATCGATTTCGGTCAAATACAACAATTAACCGAATATAACCGAATTTTATTTATTTGGGAAAAATTTCGGTTCTGACCGAATATGACCGCCGATTTTATAATTTTTATATGACCGACAACGTATAACACTACGTATAATATATATTTAATATATATCAAGTTAATTGTTATCATAATAAATAAGTATATAACAATTAGAAATAATGATTAAATTCTGTGTTTATTTGTTTTGCACCATAAACATTATAGACAGTATTAAAATTAATAAATAGCACTCTCAGTGAGTGTATTATGAATTTTAATTTAGTTGTGTTTTAGAATATGTTGCATAATAAACAGCGATGTTCAACGCTCAAGCGTTAATTTTTTAACCAAATTGAACTTAAGAGCTGAGCGTTTTTTTTTGTATATCGATTAAATTAATTATAAATATATTTTTTAAAAATTTATTTTAGCACAAACAAAAATGATTTTTAAGTTTAAAAAAAATCTGTTAAAAATTGTGAATATAATTTAATTTTAGTTAAAATTGAAATAATTAGCCATAAATTATTTTATATCAAGATTCCATTAGATTGAGCGCGTCTTCATGTTACCCAAATGTGAACGCAAGCAATGGGCGTATATTTTTTGACGCGATCGAAGATATGTGCTTACATAGCACGTACATCATATATAATCATAATCCGAATAACAATAACGATTCATAAATTTAACAATAGTTAGCAAAAATTACAAAATCTTCAGTACTAAATAAATAAAAACTTTAAATTTTTTAAGGGATGAAAACAGTCAACTTTTCAGTAATGATGTTTCGACAAATTGGACACTCTTCTAATTTAGGCGCGCATTCAGTGCACGTAATTTGATGACGACATGGCATGTAAACAACACATAACTCTCGATCCATACATATCTTACACAACAGACGATTTTCATCATTATCTGAACTACTTTTGACCCTAATTTTAGAATATAAAACATATGATAAATAGTTAAACTTACAAATATTTTTCGAATAATTAATTTACTCTTTTGATGATTTCTTGGGGTTTTCTTCAATTTCACACAGAGTTAGTGCTATCGCTAACCGAATTTCATTTTCTTCATTATCTACCATCGATTCTTTATTATCAAATATCAATTCTTCTTGATTTTCTCGTTTTCTCTCTATTTGTTCCGATGACGCAACATATTCATTCATTTTTAATAAACTTTCCGAATTTGTGGAATACATTGGATAAGTGATGAGCCATTCATCGTAACCACCTTTCAATAATAATGGCTTTGATTTGATTTTAAAAGCCGATTTATCCAACTATTTTCAAATAATTATATTTTAATTAAAAGCTAAAAATGTTTTGATGATACCTTCCAAAGCGCATCCGCAACGATAAAAACAGGACATCCAGCGATAAACTCGTGACTATTTTTGTCAACGATTACAACTTTATTCATTACGCGTCTTTGAACGAATCCGTCTCGAGATATACCAAACGGTAAAAGTTTCCAAAGATTACTCGCTATGAGTCCTGGTGTTAAGATATCGTTGGGAATATTTATGATAGTTATATCTCCGGCTGTATTAAACTTCTTTGAAATGTGTGACTCGTTATATTCATGTGCGCTTCTCGTATCGATTATTAGAATTTTTGTGTTTTCGGATGCATTTTCCATAAGTTCTAATAATGTCTTGCAATCAATAACTGGATATTCGCCATCATATGAATCTGATTCAAGTTTTTTAGACTTAAGAACAAACTCGTTATAATTAATAAAACTGGCGTTAGAAATCGTGTCATATCTCTCGAGTTCACATTCACGTAATGCTTGATATCTCTTCTCAACGCTACCACTCAATAGCTCTAAATGGTTGAGCGCTTCGTTAACTTTAGAAGTGTCTATCTTTTGTTCCACATATTCCTTATATCTCGAGAAATCTTTTGATTTTCGAATTTGTTGATACAAATTAATAAATCTATAGAATAGAACGAAAGCTCTTTCTTCATCGCAATCGTTCATAGCGTCCATCGCTGCTCTAAATAACTTTAGCGCTGATTTTATACATCTATTTTCGTAACGCGTAATCACAAATAAAATTATATTAAACATTATAAAAATCTTAATTTAATCTTTAAAACCTTATGACAACATTCCCTTTAATCGTAGATTTTGTTTGTTCCGCTTTTATGTTCAATTCGGACAACAATTTAATCTTCTCAACGATACCAATCAATTGCTTTGACTTTATGAGTGCATCGTTAACTTTAGACATGATATTATTTTGTTCCACATTTTCCTTAAGTCTCGAGTAATCGTTTTCTGTTCTTATTTTTTGATAGAATGGAACGTAAGCTCGCTTTTCGTGGCCATCGGTTGCAGCGTTCGAAGCAGCGTTAAATAAGTTCATCGCTGGTTTTGCACAACTGTTATCTCACAAAAAAAACATTATTGAATTCGATTAATATAATGATTATTAATATATGAATGTTTTAGTAATTACTTTCTCACATCAATCCCTTTAATCGTTGGTTTAAATTCTTCCGCTTCTTTGTTATTGTTGCCCCCAAACACTGTACGCTGTGGGATAGGGTACTCCCGATGCTTCGAGAAAACGCTCGGTTTGAGTGGGGTTTCGAAATTACGAGGTAATGGCGTTGCATTTGTGTGTATGTGTGAGGGAAGGGAGATTGGGGCGGGAGGGGCAGGAGAAAACGTGACCAACTGATTCATTGTGGGTTCCGCAGAAACGGCAAAAATCCGAGAGTTCGGCACCAATGCGTTGGAGGTAATCCCGAAGGGTAGGGGAGTCGACCTTAAGTTCAACTGTGACAACGATTTATCCATATTTATATCTTTTCCAATTATCGGTATTATATTCCGTTGAATTATTTAAAACTAAATTATTAAACACAAATAAATTTTAATATATCGTAAAGAGCCTTATTAACAATCGGTAACATTAGTGGAGACTGAAACACAGCTCACTAGTCAACTACACACTGTTTACATTTTTTGTGTACGTTTTATCATTAATGATCACTTTTCAATTAAAATAAAATAAATTTTACAACATTCAAAATTATCGCTTTAAATAATAAAGCAAAAAAATTATAAAATTTAACAAAAACTTAGTTATTTTGAGCGTTGTATGTAAACAGTGTTTAATGCATCCACTAATTTGGTCGTCAATTATTGAGGCTTATTGCGATATTGTTTGTTATAATTAAAAAATGAAAAGTTTGTTTAGAGTAACACATCAATAATTAACTGAAATTAGTTGCTATATTATTGTTTTTTAAAAATTACACCAAATGTAACAAACTTCATATAAATATATTTTAAAAACTGTAAAATTTAAACTGTAAAATGGCTTACATTTTTTTATCAATAATCTAGTTGTTATCGTTTTATGTTGACGTAATATGCTTAATAAATCTTCTTTAGTATCATATGTTAAATTGCATTTATCAGTTATTAGAGATGATATAAGGTTAAGAATTAAAAAGTTTCTTAACCGGTTAAGTTAAATCTAAAAGTAAGGTTAACCGGTTAACTCATTTTATCTTTTTTTATGATTATTCAATAATTTTGAATGAAATTTTTCAAGTTTGAAAAATAATTTTATGTTTTAATTTAAAAAAACTATAATATAATTACTTTTCACTAGTGATTTTCTATGACATATGTTTTATGAGAATTTAATTTATTCGAAATTTTTGTTTTAACTCGTATTTGATATTTTAATAAAGTTTAAATGGTTGGCGTGAAAATTAGAGTTAACTCCAGTCAATATTTATTTAACTATTAAAGTTAATAAAGTTATTAACCGTTAAGGTTAAAGTAAAAATAATGTCTCGATGTTAATGTTTAGAGTTAAGCCATTTCTTTAACTTTCAACTCTTGTGCATCACTATTAGTAATCACTATATATAAATCTCATAATTTATATTGATATGACCAGTATTATCATAAGTGTTTGACAAAACACAATTTAGAATTAACGGTCAATTAATATGATTAAAATGAGTGCACAAAATGGTTGCACAAAAACATGCTTTATTTCAACATAAAACTCATAATAATAATATGCAATAAATATCAGTATTAAAGATAAATCAATGTTAAAGCGACTGAGTCTAAATCATAACTAAACGTATGAAATACGTTATAATAATCATATCATCAGATTTATATATTGATCTAATAATATGCGTAACATGCGATATAATAAACGAAATATTAGTCAATCGAACACAACAGTTCGAACTGTTATTCAGAGTGACTAACAGTCACATCAATATATTCAAAAGAAATAAAATTATTGTAAGTCGTATTGACCAGCAATGGGAGACTGATTTAGTTGATTTAAAAGAATTTTCAAACGTTAACAATAACTTTTGTTATATTGTAACAGTAATTGATGTTTTGACGAAATATGCACAGGTTTATCCAATAAAACAAAAGAATAGAGCATTTATTATAACAGTTTTAAAAAGTAATTTGAAAAACGTAAATGTTCTTTCCTTAGAAGCAATAAAGGTAAAGAGTTTTGTAATAAGGAATTTCAAAATTACTTAAAACAGGAAAATGTTATTCATTTTACGAGCAATAATGTAGATATTAGGTGTGCCATTGTTGTACGCTTTAATAGAACATTAAAATCTTGAATGTTTAAGTATTTCACAGCGAAAGGAACACGAAGATATATCGATGAGTTACAAAACTTTCTCTTAGCATATAATAAAGCAAAACATAGAACAATTAAAATGGCACCAATAGATGTTAATGCTAAAAATGAAAAAACTGTATTTAAATTGTTTATGGTTTTGAAGACCTTCAGGAGTATTATTTTAGTAAGAAAAAATTTAAAACAAATAATATTTCTAAAATATTGTTAAACAAAAACTTTACAACGAAGAGATTCAAAAAGTTAAAGCGGACCTTTTTACGATTGAAAAAGTTTTAAAAACTAGAAAAAGAAAAGGAAAAACTGAATACTCTGTTAAGTGGCTCAATCATTCACACGATTATAACTCTTGGATTACAGACATTAAAAGAACATAATGACAACTAATTACATTCGAAAACCAGATCTTATTCTGTTCTGTATACAAGTTATGCTAATTTTTGTTGTTGTGTGCACAAGTTTAGTAAATTTATCACTTGAATATGGAAATAAAGATTTATAGATTATGGTACTTACAAGTTCGTTAGGCTATCTTATGCCTAACACTAAGCTAAAGATCATTGCAAAAACTGAAGATTCTACCAGTATAAAAGTGACTGAAATGGATCAAAATATATAGTTTTAACAATGTTGCTTTTAAAACATTTCAAGTTATTTTCTATGTTATTTGAACTCTTGGTGATCACTTATTCAGCTAATAAAAATAAAGAGAATAATTATTGTGAAAGTAATAATGTACAAAATGATACATTCATAATTGTACGAAATAACGAAAGTTTAGTAAAATATCCTTTACGTTGGAAGATATTACAAAAATTAAAACCTAACATTACATTTTCAAACCAACCAAATTGGAAACATGAAATGTTTAAGGTTGAAACAAGTCTATTCAAATTTAAAAATTCAACTAAAGTTTATCATTACTGGAGAAGGACATTTAACATCGTTAGAGATCATATTTGTTATAAAAACATTGAAGATTTAAAATGCAATTATGACTTAGTACTTGATCTATATAAGTTTTACAAATAAAACAAATTTTTAAAATGAAAAATTTAGTTATCGACACTTTATTAATTTTGGTTTGGTTTTTTGTCATTTGTTTCTTGGATTATACAAGCGAATATTTAACTTTAAATTGTAATAATACGTTTTAATAGATATGAGTGAATATATAAAGTTAGTTAGAAATGTACAATCTTTAGAAACAAATACGATAGCTAATTTTGTAACACAGTTAAGTTCAAAATTAATATTAGATGGAAAATGGGAAGTTTCTTATTATAAGTCATGGTATAACGTTCAAAAGGATACTCAAATTCAATTAATTGATGAAGGCGGTGCCACCGTAATAACTGATAAAATAATGATTATATCCAGAGGATATTATGAGAATGAATTAGCTTTAATAAATGAAATAAAAACATCGTTAGAAATACCTGAAATGATATTATATCCAAAGTTAACTTATAATACAATTAATAAGTCATGCTCCATAAATGCAGGATCTGCGAAAAACTTAAGAGTACATCCTGAATTAGGTGATGAAATAAAGGATATATTAGTTTTTAAAAATAGATTATTAAATAACGAGTATTATAATGTAAATGATGATACTATAGTAGAAGTTTCTTATTTAAATGGTAAGGATATGTATCGTCATATCGTTTTTCATGGTAATCATCCTGTTCAACTAATTGGTAATTTTCATTCTTTGTATTCACACTATTCTAATATTGTTTTACCCTCTTATGTGGGCGATACAAAAGCTCATATACTAAAAATTGTCGATGTATTAGAAGATAAAGCGTTTGGTCAAGTTTGTACAATATCTTATCAAAATCCGCAGTACTTGCCTGTTTTAGGAAGTGAAGTAGATTATATCGAAATTGAAATAAGAGATGAAACTGGAAAACTTATTCCATTTATGTTTGGTCGCGTAAGACTTGATTTACATCTAAGAAAAGTATAAAAGACGTAACTTGTATTATATTATACTTATTTCAAAATGAATCAACAAATTTTAGATAATTATTTTACCAACCAAGCAAATACCGCACTTATAGCTTATGTAGGATCAAAGTATCAGCGTGGTCATGGTTTTAATTTTGGAAGAATTCTAAGAATCTTAAAGCCAGCATTTCGTTTTATGGGTAAACATGGGTTAAGAACATGAACTAATATTGGCAAAGATTTAATAGATGGAGAAAATTTTGCTGAAACAACAAAATCTCAATTAAAAAATACCGGAAAACTTATTGCTGTAGAAATGATAGATAAAGCTGACAAATACCTCGAACAAAAAGGTAGTGGTAAAGTTTTGAAAAAGAGAAAAAAGTATAAAAGAAGGACTGTTAAGTCTAAGAAAGTAAAAACGAAAACGTTTAAAAAGAAAAAACCACTTAATAGGTTAAAGTTTAGAAAAGGACAAAAAAGAAAATAGAAAATTTTAATTTTCTTTAAATGGCTAATAGTTATAACTTAGCTCCAAAAACTACATCCCCAGAACTTGACTTATGGGGTGTGTTTCCTGTTCAAAAATCAATTTTAAAAGATAGTCAATACGAAGCGAGACCGATTTCTTCTCTTAATAATTCTTCATCACCAATTCAATTTGAAATGAAATGTGGCTTAGATGAGTATTACAGTTTAGGGAGTTTGAACTGTATATGTGTTTACGCATTCATTTATCTTAAGTGCCAACAAGAGGAAGTTATAAACCAGCTGATGTTGAGTTTGATGACTGGAAAAATTTTTCATCTGTAAATTACTTGTTACACTCGTTATTCAAACAGATAACAGTGAGTATTGGCAATTCAACAGTAACTTCTTCTTCACGCTTTTATCCATATCGAGCAATATTTGAAGGGTTACTATATCATTAAGCTGATTCCCATAAAACAACACTTTCACAGGCTTTATGGCACAAAGATACTGCCGGTTCTATGGATGAAATTAATCAAGCAAGAAGTAAACATTTTACATATATTGATAAGAAAGATTTGACTAAAAGTCAAGAAATCGAGTTAATGGGTAAACTGTATATTGATTTATCATTTCAAGATCGTGCTATAATTGGTGGCTCAATGATAAATATCACACTATATCCTAATGATCCTAAATTTTACTTAATGCATGCTGATAATCTAATACCCACAGTTGAATTTGTGGATGCCTGTATAAAATACATAAATCAATAGTCTCTCCAGCTATAGTTGAATCTCACTAAAAATTTTAAAAATAGCTAATGATTAATATTTTATTACAAGAAGAGATATGAAGTCGTTTCTTTTACATAAGGGAACACTAGATGGCTTTATAAATAATGTTGACAATGGTTCATTGCCAAGAAGAATAGCTATTGCTTGTGTTTCTAATTAAGCATTTAATGGAAGCAATACATAAAATACATATTTCTTAAAAAACTATAGCATTAAACATATTGTTTGTTACATTGATGGTGAATAATATCCTGCAAGAGGTTACTTACCAGAGTTTGGTAGAAACAAGTATGCAAGAGAATACTTAGGTTTATTTGAAGCTTTAAATCATACACTTTATACAAACACTATCAAAATAACATCACAAGAATACAAAGATGAATACACTATATTTGGGTTTAACTTTGCTCCAGATTTAAATGAAGATTGTAATAGTGTTGGTTATCACTCTCCTATTAAACAAGGAAATATGCGAGTAGAAATAAAATTTAATCATGCATTAACGGATACTGTTAATGTTTTAATATTTTGTGAATACGATAGTCTTATTGAAATTCCTGAATCAAGAGTTGCACTTAAAAATTTTAATTAAATAATTTCAATTATGAATACAAATCAAATAAATAGTTTATTACAAAACTTTAAAAACTTTAAAGGAACTTATCCTAAAGATTTAATTCCAATATTTAAAGAAAATCCTTTCGCTTTAATTGTCAATACTGACTCTTCTGATCAACCAGGTGAGCATTGGGTTGCAATATATTGTGATGAAGAAATTACTGAATATTTTGACTCCTTTGGTTTACCTCCATTACATAGTGAAATTATAAAATATTTAGACTCAATAGCCGCTAAATGGCACTATAACTCACTTACCATACAAAGTGTGACGTCAAACACCTGTGGTCTATTTTGTGTTCTCTATATAAAGCTAAGGTTAAGTGGATATAAGTATAGTGATATCATTTCTTTATTTTGTGACAAAATAAAACTTAAAGATTTATTTGTAAAAACATTGTATAAATTGTAATAATAATGGCTCAAAAAGTGTGTGGTGTTTTTTACGCTTAAGGCTTTATGAATAATGGTTCCTTCGTGCCAAGAGAAGTGGCATTCAAGACAGATACGAAAAATATTTGTTTTCTAGTTAACACTAAATTAAATTATGATGATTTGGATGTCAAAGATAAAATTACTAATCGTTATATAGAGAAAATATTACTTGGAGTTTCTATGTCACCTAAAAAAGAAGAAATATCAGTTATCGAATATGAACTTGAAATATTTAAACATTACCATTCAAGTAAAACCAAAGACCGCAAGATAGTTGGTTTTAAAAATCATCATTTAGCTGGTATTCTTTACAAATTATGCATACCATGGATTGATTTAGGAGACTTTGGCTGTCAACGTTTTGACACGTTGGAACGTATTTATAACGAACTTTGCTGTGCCTTTCATCACCCCTTAAAGCGCACCTGTGGGGATTGGAAATGAGCACAAAAGATGGTCAACATTTTGTATAAATTTTCAAACTCTAGAAAAAATGATTTGTAATTATTGATGTATTATAATTTTATATATTGGGAAATAAAAGTTTTGAATTTTTAAATAAGTCTGAATTTTATTGAAAATATATAATGGCTAATAATTTAGTTGACGGTTGGAATGATCCTTGGGTTAGTAAAAGAAAAATGTTTTGGTATAAACGAAATCCAGAATCAACACTTAATGAGTATTGTCAAAAGAACAAATTAGTGGCTAATTACAAATTTACTGATGAAAACGATATGTCGTCAAATTGTTCAAAGCCTAAGACAGTGTTTAATATCAGATGTTATGTTAAGAAAGGATATGCGACATACAT
>JAQGAW010003694.1:0-12064 GCA_034698025.1 Phthiracarus crinitus | reverse complement strand
AATATGAATGAAGAAACTTTATCAATGGAAATGATTTTATATTTCAATGGAGATATTGAAGAAAAACTTAATTATTAATAAATACTTCTATTTAAAAACCTAAACGTTTAAATTTTCAATTTTAAAAGTAGAATATTTGTTGTAACCGGTTATTACCGCCGATTTTATTTATAATTTACCGGTTAATTTATTAAGACCTGTTTTGACCGCCGATTTAATTTTTTTATTGTGACCGGTAACGATCGTCTCTACATATAATCTTAATGAATTGATGGCATACAATCATTGCGTTTGAGACCTTTTATTCATTACGAGAATTGTCAAAATCGTTTATCAATCGTTCACAAAATTTAAATATAAAAATAAGTTATAATTAGTGTCCCTTTTTATTTCGTATTATTATTTGATTGAAATTGTTGTTTTAAATTCGTTCAATAAATAATAAAACGAAATTCGTTTAAATTCGTTAATAATTTTTAAAAAAAATTAGTTTTATTTGTTTAAAGAATTTATTTATTAAATCTGATGGTATATTTTTGAAAAATAATTACTTAATAAATTATTTACATAAAATCCTTTTGAGTTCGCTATACCGTTTTTTATGTATTAAGACCTTATATTTTTTAAATTTTGAACAGTACTTTAAAAAATTGTAACAAAGAAATTTAAATTACAAGTTGTTACAAAATGTTCATTAATATTTGTTCTGTAATTTTTATTCAGTTGCAGTAAAGAAGATATAAATTGAAAAAACATGTTTCTTTCAACCACTAGATGTAACACATCATATTCAAGGAGTAAAATATTCTTTGAGAAAAGTAAGTCAAAGATTTTTATTATTCTCAAAGAATTATTCTTTGAGAAAACAGTCATTTTTCTCATGTTATATCAAAGATTATTTTTTACGTTTCTCAAAAATTTGTGCAAAATAAAAATATTTATTTTATGCTTATTATTTTGTTTAATTAAAAATTTTAAAAATAATTTTCATGAAAAAATTGAAGATATTTTGGCCAATTTGAGGTTCAATTTCATTAAATAAATTAAAATTTAAGGCTAATTATAAATAAAAGTTGTATTATTTTGTCGAAATTTAAAAAAACTAGAGAAAAATACCTAAAACTTATTAAATGTACAAAATACTTTAAATAATAATTAAATTACTTAAACTTTGTCAATGAATTTAATTTTTAAATTTTTCCCACAAATTCTTTACGTAAGTATTATTTATCAGACCTAACCAGCGAAATAAGACTTTATAAGACTTAACAAATACTGTTCATTTGAATTATTCTGACACGATTCGTACTCAAATCTATTGAAAACAATATCTTGATAAAAAAACTCGATGTCTTAAACATCCTTTCCTTATTTATAAGCATTAACACACAAACCATAAAAAATAGTTTTTTGAAAATCAGATGAGTTTTTCTAATACGCATCCAAATTAATTTTCAATCTCATGAAATATTACATAATATAACTGCAAACTATTTTTTGATTAAAATTTAATTAGTAAAATGTTAAATTGTTATAAGTACAGCGGATATCGAATAATTTAAGTAAATCTTTAATGTAAATTTTACAATTTTAAACCAATTACTTAAATAAATTTACTATTTTTATTCTGACTCGTCATTGAATTACCACTAATACAGAATAGAGTGCGAAACATTTAAGTTGCAATAAAAAATAATAATTTATATGCAAAATTCCTTAATAACAAATAATTTAGTAAAAAAAGGATTTTTAGCATTAAAATATTCCGTTTTCTGAAGTGAAATAAATATATTTCATAACAATATTTTACAATTTTGGCAATATTATACAAAAAAAATTGAAATTTTATTAAAAAAAATTGTATGTTCTAAATCGGGCCTAAAAATTTTAAAACCAAAGCCCAGCTAGATATTATTTTCGTAACTTAAGGATCGAGCCCGACAAAGCCTGACACTTTTTGTCGGGACCACGTTTAGCACTCTCGCACTCTAATACAGAAGGAAAAATTCTTCTGTTTAAACTGGTTTCCTGGATAGATAAAAATTTTTCACGTAATATTAGGTGGTTTAGTTGTGCTTATAAATGTAATTTTCCTTTTTGAATATTAAATGAGATTAATGATAATTTATTAGTTTTAATAAACAAACTACAAAAATTAGTTTTTTAAAAATCTGATGAGTTTACTACTACGCTTTATTTTCAATCTAATGAAATATTACATAATATAATTGCACAACATTTTTAATTAAAAAAAATTAAGTAGCAGTTACTAAAGTACTAGATAAAAGTTAAGTCCATCTAAAATGCTATCATAATTTTCCTTTTATGTAATTTTTAAAATATAAAATTTTAATCATTTACTTAAATGAAATTACTATTTTTACTATAACTCGTCATTGATTTACCACTAATATTAAAACCTTCTGTTAAAATTGGTTTCCAGGAAAGATAAAAAATTTTAATAATGGAATGTGTAATGAGTGAAATTCAAAAACTTATTGAACGCTAACTTATTTTGAAATACTTTAATTCTGTTACTGATAGTTCAAATCCAGATTGCGGTAATGGAATGGTAGCGGATTTGAAAAATTAAATCCGTTCAACCACTAGTGGATTTTAAGCAAGCTTTTTCCCAACAATTATTGATCACACTATTAATTTACAAATAATGGCACGTTTTCGCCATCAGTGTGACACTCATTGATTTAGCACTGCTTTTTTTGTCGTTTCTCACGAAATTAGCAAAATAAATAGACAACTAAATACAATACTTGAATTGAATCCATAAGTAAGTATTATTTCGATGAAACTGAGAAATCGAGTTAAAACCGAGTATTTTTAATGGAAAACTTTCATTAGAAAAGCATTTTATTAAAAGCATGAGCTCTGAACATAATGCGCTTGAATTAATGCGATGTGTTAAGTGTGGCAACAAAACTTGAGATTTAACTTTTCCGAAAAAAAACTTATTACTTAAGAGGAACTTACTATTACTGACGCCAATCAAAAAGTTTAGACCAGTAACCCATATGTGCGCCTTTTCAGGTGAAAGCGCTATCAAATTAAGAGATTCTGAATCGTCGCCATGTATTACCGAAAAAATGCAATCTTCTGAGTATGTGTTAGCGATTTCTTTATTCTTTAGCATTTCGGTATTTTTCCCGGTTTTCACTTCTTTTATTCTTCTTATTAACACTATTGGCAAACGAAAAAAAAATGTTTCTCGTCTATATTTAAACTAAGTTTTATGTTTTTTTTAAACAGACTGTTATATAAGCAATGAGAAGTGATATAATTTAGTCATTTATATAAGTAGACGGAGAGATACTTTAATATCTTTCAACTAGAGATCCTTAAAAATGATGTCTCAACATAAATATACGGCGAAAACGTTGATATATCCGTCTAAACAAAAAACACTTTGAAATTTTGAAATGTTATTTTAAAGATATTTTTTTGGAAGATAAAAATAAAACTCGTTTCTAATTTCGCGAAATTGCGCCGAAATTTCTAAAACATAGCGTTTTTTGATACGTTTTTATCATTTCTACAGACAACTGAAAATTCTAGACATCGATAATACCAATGTATATGGAAATTTAATGCAATTCTGTACTTTATATTTTGATTTATGAGAACTACTTTAGGCTAAAGGCTTTCGCCTAAAGCTCACAATGAATAACAGTTTATACTGTACTTCTAGTTTAAGACAGGTTAAGATACTCTACAGTATAGCAAACACTGGATTAATTAAATTTGTTTGTCACCCAAACATTAATTACGAAGGACTACTAACTAAAATAGATTAATGTTAAAACAATCTATTAAAGGCTTTCGACAAAAAAATTGCTGTTACTATTACGGTAAACAATAAATTATGCATAATAGTCGAGATTAGTGTTATTGAAAGGCGAAACATAAGGTTTAATTTTTCCAAACAAAATTTCCTAAATCGCTAATACATATACATATGTAAATTGTAATGAAAAACGATACAAAATAAACGCTAGATTTTTAAAATGAAAATCACTTCGAATACAAATAAAAACAAAAAACTGATTCAGCGTTTGCGAGCAGTCATTCAAATATGCGTTGTGTGCATCTTTGATCACTAGTTTAGACACGCAGAACAAACGCTAGTTATTTGCGAGTTTGCGAAAGTTTGCGCGTATGAATAAAATTCGCGTATTAAGCACTCGATTATAATATGTCGGCACAAAATGTTCATACATTATTAATGAGAAGATAATAATTAGTTATGAAAAGTTTTAAAGCTAATTACTATAGTTTAAGCAAATATAATAATAATAATAATAATAATAACAAAATTATATGTTGCAAACAATCCAAAGCTTTTCGAGATAGAAATACGCATCATATATATATAATTTATTTAATAAGTTATGGTATCGAATAAAAAAATCGTAATGAAAGTTTATGTTATATTGTTATATATAGACACACACTGAGAGCGAAAAAAAGCAATTTTTCCTAAACTTCTATTTGCCAAAAGAAAAGAAAAGATAATAATATAGCGAAGCGCAACGCACATAAGGTATAAAGTTTTATTATTGATATATTACATGTCAATAAAAAAAGCAGAAATATTTAGTAACAGTAATCGAGAGCGACTGTACGCTTGCGATGCACTTCCAGTAAATTACAGTTAAGTGTACGCTTACCGCTAGTGATCTTACGTTCTCCCGGTTGACACGTGACACTGTGAAAGCAGACACTCTTGTGTTGTCCGCGTAAACTTCGATTGAAGCGAAATACATCTCCCGTTCCGTCCGCAGACTCTGGTGATGCGGTTTCGCGATTTCCGAGATCCGATTCGTCGCCTAGAGATCCGCAGCTGGCAGTGCCCGGTATGTAGTCTTGCGTTGTCGACGACGATGTGCTTTGATTCGATAGCCTATCGTGTTCTACGGTTTTGGCCATTTCTTCGCTCATTCTATTTGTGCTTAGTTTGCCGTTTGTGTCGTTTATATTGCATTCCGATTCCTATTCACATGTTTGTAATAAACGGATTAAATCAAACGCATTTTTATTTCGAAACATTTGAAATTAGAGTATATTTTACTCGAGTAACAAATGAGCATATTTTTACCATTTGACTATCAAATTAACGTAAACATTAATATCCTATTAAGCGTGTATGCATCGAATTGAAACAGGAATTGTAATATTTATTACTATTAATATAACGGATCATTAGAGGATTAACAATAGTATAGATATTTTCTAACGGATGTGACACTGGTTTGGTTTAATACCTATGATGTCAGTTTCCTTATGAGTTTACCGCTACGATAATGCAATTGATTTATTAAAATATAGCATAAAAAAGATTCCGTTAGTATAACTAATGTTCAATGAAATATTTATACATACAATACATACTAAATCCATATAAAATGTTATGAAAGCGTGACGTAAATCACTATAACAAACAGTTTATTGGAAATCGCAATAATGCCGCAGTAATAATAACGATAGCGTTAAATGTAGCGAAATCGATAAAACGATTTGAAAACCGAATGAAAAACTGGCACAACAATATGGAGACTCGCGAGAGACATAACTAAACAGAAATGATGATATTAGTAAATTTCAGTGTGCATGTATAACCACAACACAGAGGAGAGACACCACTGGCAAACGCTGGCAGTGCTCAAAATCTACAATAGTTTTTTGCCGATAACATTAGACGCGTCACGCGCAGCATCACTACAGTTACTTATTATATAATGGCTGTTTCGCTCTTACCGCTGCTATGCTCTCACTATATATACACTCAAATATAACTCAGACACTTTAACTAAGCATAAGCTTGTTGTATACCGTACTGTATATCCACATTAGAGGCACGTAAAACACTTTTCCGTGGCTTTTCGCGAGAAATTAGTTCGCGTTTGCATTTGCTTTTAACAACATTTGCATAATTAATAATTATGAGTTTGTTTGCTTTAAACACTGTGGGTGTTGTTATATGTTTTGCGACATTGTTTACCAGGGAGTAAACGATTTCATCGTACTTTGTCGATGTGTTTTTTACAGATGCTTAATCAAACGTAAATGTAGTTTATCAGTGAAACTAAACCATCAGATAATGATATTTGATATTATTGTACTTTTAATCAAATTTTGTTTTTTTAATCAAAGCACGTTTACACGATTTGATTTTTTACGTTAATTTTTGAACTTTGAAGTCAATAATTTTTAGTTGAAATATTTATGTTTATTGGTTATTGGAATAAGTTTATTCCAGTTCCACAACTCGAAAGAAAAATCAAATATTATGTCCAACTCAAACAAAAAAATTATACATATACTTCTAACGCATATAATTCAAACGTATATTTTCCAACTGCATCATTATTTTTAAAGCTTCCGGCGGTTCGGTTTAACCGCGGTTTAAACCGCGGTTTTTTTTGGCGGTGCGGTTTCGGTTTGTATTTAAAAGATTTTTGCGGTTTTTGGCGGTTAAAATTTTTATGAAAAAAACCGCGGTTAAACCGACAAACCGCCATTAAAATTTTTATGCTATATTTCATGACTAAATTTGTATATAATTAACTAAAAATGATAATAATAATTGAAAATCATAATATTTATTAATTTTAAATAATAATTATATATTTATATATATAAACCACATAATCAACAACTAATAAATTAAATTGTATCTATCGAACCAATGTTACATAAAGTATGAACTTTGAAATTCTTATTAAATTTTGACAAGTTAACCAAATTATGGTTAATTTAAATTAAATAAACAAAAATGAAGACATTTTATTCTTAAAAAGAGGGTTAAACAATAATTTTTAGTGATTTCTAAGATTCTCGGCGGTTTAGCGGTTTAAACCGCGGTTTATTGCGGTTTCATTCTAAAAAATACTGGCGGTTTATAAAATTGATATGGCGGTTCGGTGCGGTTTGAAAAAATTGGAACCGCCGGAAGCTTTAGTAAGAATTAACTATAGAATACAAAGATTAAAAACAATGTTTTCATCGATAAGTCTTTTTTTTAATAAAATCACATTACAAAGCTGTGATTAGAAATTTAAATTTCAAATACATTTTTTTATTGATATAAAATTTTATAGTCTAGGATTTTAATGTGGTTTTGTTTGTCTTATTTAAGTTAAATAAATAATTATCAAAACAACAAATAAACTATTGTTGCGCAAACGGCTTAATTTAAATTCTTTCGAATGCGCTTTAAAATTGAGTGCGTTTAAGCTGAGTGTCTCACCGTCAGGGCTGGTCAGTAGGGTCTCATTTCGACTTTTTTTTCAATTTCAGAGGGGGCTATAAACTCTTCGGATTTAAACGATAAATCTTTGGCAATCGGACCAAAATTTTTTTTCAAAGTTTTTTTTCAATTTTTTTCCTTATGAAAGCATAAACCACACCCTTCGAAAAACTCAACGAATTTAAACGATAGTTTTTTTTTAAATTTGATCAAAATTTTGAGGGGTTACAAACTCATCAGTTTTGATGGACAATTTATTCACTTATGCAGGAAAACTTTTCAAAATTTTCAATTTTTTTCGTCCTTGAATTATCAAATTTTATTTTGAAGGGGATTGTAGACCCCGAAGATCAGCCTATTGGACACCTAAGTAAGTATTTCTTTGTGAAAGGAATGAGAGAATGAGTGCAGGGGAAAGAGAGAGAGAGAGAGAGAGATGGAGTTACATGTTTTAAATTCTATTTTAGAGTTTGAAACAAACTAAAATTAAACAGTTATTTTGATAACATTGAATAAAATTCTACGAAAATATGTAACGATTTCAAATTTTTAAGATTATCGTAAGTTATATCTTTAACACTTATATTATTAACTGACAGTTTATGGGTGCTTAGATTTTTATCATTCTCAGTTCGTATGTATTATTTTTGTCGATTTTCTTCGACTCGATGTTAATTTCTTTTTCACTTAACTATAATTCTCGGAGTATTTGGTATTACAAACGAAACACTCTTCACTTTCAACTGTTCCTCTTTATTCATCAATTATTTATTTTCTTCGTCGTACGACTGTTGAGGTACCGAATCTTGATATCCTCCTCCAATGTTACGAGCGTATGCCAAAGAACTACTGTTCTGACTCTTACACTCAACTCTTACTCTTACATTCTGACTCGTAATAAAGGGTAAATCACTCTCTAATTAATCAAATAAAGAATAAAACAAATTGAATTCTAATGAAAATCGTTTATTAATTTTTACAAAATAATTTATCGACTGAACTGTTTTACAAATGTTAAGCGATTAACGAATACGTATTAAAGTATACATAGAAAACGTAAGCAAAACAAAGTTTATAAACTTATTAAAGTAATTTTAAGTGTGTTTTAGCTCTTTGCCGGTAACACTCCTCCTCTCCAGACGAAGTCTCACCAAAAAACAAAGACTATAGTATTTTTAAAATAATCTTTAACAAAATTGTAATGAATAAAATTGCAAATAAAATGTTTAAAAATTCGATAATTTTGTCGTTATTCGCCAATCTAAATCCAATTTAAGGCAAATTCGGCCAAATTTATATTCGTTTTCTCGAAATTCAGGTAAAATAGTTGTGGTGAAATCGTAACCTTAAATAAACGCCTTCTTTTCCCATGTAATACATAATATCTGTCCTCCAATTCGATACGAAGATAAGCCGACTGCTAATTTTGTAAATATTTGTTTATTGCTGCGTGTAATTCATTCTTCGTTGGAGTCAAAAATCTACCCAAAATTCTTTAATTTCTGTTGAAATCGCGGATTGTGTTCGAAACTATTGATATGATTTAATAGCATTCGCGAAGTTATGCATAACATAAATTAAGGATATATTCGAGTCAAACGTTTAATAAACAGATAATAGTTTACGAGTTTTGCATAAAATCGCAAACAAAACCATCAAAGTTTCCTTTCGTCAGGTTTTTCATCGAACTGATGTGAGAAGTATGCCATAATCCACATCATTATCTCTTTCCTCTCATTTGGGTTTATAATACGATAGTATAATTAAAAAAATAGTGCATCAAAATCGGTGAGTTTTTGTGAACTCCTTAATTTTGGCCAAATATAAAAAAATTATAGTTTAAATCCGTTGAGTTTTCCGATGGGGCTTGATTTAGGATTTTGACTCAAAATTATTAGAAAAAAAATTTTTTGTCAAAAAACTTTTGGTCCTAAGGCCAAAAAAATTTTCGTTCAAATCCGATGAGTTTTGATCCTCCCCTAAAAATTGAGATTTTCTGGATCTGACCCCCCATAGAGCTTTCGCATCTTGGTAACTATGCTTATAATTAGAGCCAACGGATTCAGGACTATAAAACGAGTAAATTTAGGATGGAAAAAGGAAAATAGTTCAAAAATCAGGATTATTCAGGAAAATAAATTTTTAGCTCACTTAATTAAAGAATTTTTCCGAAAATTAATCGAAATTTTCACTTATATTTAACACTTTAAAAATTTTGCTCTTTTAAATTATTTAACATGCCTGTCGTTAAAATTATTTAACACTAAAATCATTTAACCCTTTTTTATGATCGGTATATTTATTAAGGGATTTTGATCTTAAGGAATAGTCTAAAAATCGGAGAAAAATAAATATCAGCAATAATGGACAAAAAAAGAACAAATGAAAAATATGATTAAATTTGAAATAACTGATTCAAAAATGACTTTTATATAAAAAATTTCTAATCAAAAATTTCAGGATTAACATATTTTTTCAGGAAATAAAAGTAAAAATCAGGATTTTCCCGGAATATAAATGAGGGTTAAAATGCTTGAAACTGTATGATTCGTGCTCATATATTATTTTCCCAGAAATATAGCAATCATTGAAAGAAAAAGGATTGTCCTGAATTCGTTGGCTCTACTTATAATATATACCGTAAGTGATAATATTTACACATTTATTAAGAATTTTCTTTTTAAAATTTAAAATTTCTAAGTTTCTTATATTAAAATAATTACTTAAAATCTCTTTACAAAAGCTATACTTAAGTAATCAAACTTATTTAAAGAATAAATAATTTAATCTGCTTTCTTGTAAAGTCTCGGAACCAAATTTCGTTTGATTCATAGCAACTGCGTTTAAGTTCACATTTTCATTATAAATTTATTTATTTAAATTACATTTTATATTAATATAAATGAAATTATCTGGAAAGAAATAATAATTCTTTACAAAATATATTTTTGCTCAAAGAAAAATTATTTAATAGAATAAAATCCTTTGAGTTTCTTTAGTCACAGAATTATTTACCTTTTATTATAGATATTGTATCAAATTACAAATAAGTAATAAAATATTGTAAAAATTTCATGATTATTCATAACAACTAAATTTTCTTTCATTAACCCGTTTATATTGTTTAAGTACTTTATCATTACTAAATCTCGAGCTTTATTATTATTGATTGTTAGTTTACACTGCGTTAACTCTGTTTGAAACTTATGTATTTTAATAATTGTATTATAAAATGAGCATTAATCAATGATAATTTTATCACAGAGTGAATACAATACGTTTACACAAATTTACAAAAAAAATCTTGAAAACTGTTTAGAGAAATAAGCTTACAAAGTGGTAATATTGGGAAAGTTTGCCGTTAAAAGATAGTTTTAATTATGGCAATGAATTTTGATGTTCTTCTTAAATAAACAGAAAATGTTAAAATAGAGTAATCGTTGATTCGAGATTTGGGTCAGTATATAAAATTATGCCATCAAATGTTTTTTTATGGAACGGATTTTCCAAAGCGCGAGTGGAAATAATTGAGGTCAAAGTTCACTTTTTAATTAGTGGAGTCTCTTAATAGCGAAATTTATCAAACATTGTTTTACTTTTATAACAAAAAAAATCTAAAATTTGAATTAATATCTTAAGTGGTTGTCAAATGCCAAATGCATTGTGATATGCAAAAAATAGTCGATAAAAAATAAATGAATTAGTTTCGAAACTTATCATGTAATTTATTCGACACAAGAATTTCCGAATAGTTTAGTGCAAGTAATGAAATACAGTGAAACTAATTATATCTGGAAATTCCAATCGTTACCAGTGTCTGAAGTGGTATCACGATTAAGGTTATGTTGAGATGAACTATTTTAAGACTACAACAATCGCTATTTCACTATATAAGCATGATTTGCAACAATTTTCTCAAACATTTAAGCAAACATTAAAACATAGCAACTCTAATATCAATATTTTTATTTGTTTTATATTTTGTTTTTCCTAACGTAAGCAAACAATTATGTCATTCATCTCAAGTAATCGCAACGTATATAATAATAATCGAATATTTAAAAGTTTTTTCGTGCTTATATTTATGTATATAATGGGAGTCGAGTGTAATAGTGAACTGTCTGTGAGAGAGTTATCCAGAATAGCGACAGAACATGTGAGAGCTATGGAAATATATGGTAAGTGCGATCAACCAAAGCAACAGATTATTTACCCGACGAGCAAACAAGCGTCCAAAACACTATACCCTCGCGGAACGATATTATTTCGATGCAACGATATATCCGGCTGTTGTAAGCATAACACCGAATCGTGTCAACCAATTGAAAGCAATTCAGTTCAAGTCGTGTTTTTCACTCAATCCGTCAAATTTAGACCGAAATTTCCAAGAAAAAGACAGTTTGAGCCTATATTTGAAATGATTAGTATGCAAAATCACACGAAATGCGCGTGTCTTCCAATTATATCATAAAACCAATGGAATCATTAATTTCACATTAATTTATTTTCAATTATTGCCGTTTTTTATTATCGCCAAACATTAATTTTGTTAACAATGTTTATTAATTTATAACTTAAAATCTGATTTTTTACTGTATATTTCGAATGGGATTAACACTTTTAAATCATCGTTTAAATAAATTTATTAAATAACCAATAAATATGTAAATTAAATGAAATTTATATGTATCTTCAAACATATATATGAACAATATTAATAAATGTATAGAATTTTAAATAACTTCTCATATACTTCTCTCTTCGAATTTAATTAATTTTGAAATGATTTTCTTGAGAATCCAA
>JAQGAW010003693.1:0-12067 GCA_034698025.1 Phthiracarus crinitus | reverse complement strand
CTTTTTAATTCAATTTAACAATCAACTCCTATCTGTTCATTGGAAAAGAAGTGGCCTAACCCCAAATCTGGTCACAATATCATTCATACCAAATGAATATTTTATAAAATAAAACCTAATTATAAAACTTTAACTTTTGTTTTTTATTTACATGTATATTCATAATTTTAAAAAATTTATCCTTAATACTATCATTAAAATATATTGTAATATAAATATTAACGAATAAAGATTACTGCTGTAATAAACAGTCATTTATTTGTTAAATAAATAAGTCAAAGTTCCATATGAATACATAAGTAGTTATTAACTAAATAATATATTTTATCAATAAAACTATAAAATGATTAAACTATTATGTCATAAATTGGTAATGACCAAAATTATTATAGTTATAGACCAATTAAGTAAATAATCACTGAACGTATTTGCCTAATTAATTATACTAATGATTCGCTTGCGAATTGAAATTCTTATTAGATTTTAGTTACAGTGCTCTATGGTTAGCTTGTTATTCGATACCATGAAGTTTAGAATTTATCTTTTAGCAAAAGTAAGTGGATTTTAGTAAGTATACAATAGAGTTAATGCACAATAGAGTTAATTAAATTTTATGCAAATTATATATACCTTATTTATATATTTAATTATTGTAAACTTTGGAACTAATTTTTAAAAGAAAACCATTTAAAAATTTTAAAATATTTATCATTACTACTATCTTTAAATTATATAGTAATATAAATATTAAGGAATAGAGATTACTGCTATAATAACTAGTCATTTATTTGTTAAATAAATAAGTTCAAGTTCCATATGAATACATAAGTAGTAAGGCTTTGAAAATCGTTAGGAAAAAGGGTACAAAATCGTTTGTTAACCGTTTAATAAAAAGGTACGAAATCGTTTGAAAAATCGTTTGAAAATTTTTAAGTTTACTTACAAAAAATAATTATTAGGCTTAAATAGTTATAAATTACAAAATTTCTTCACTAAATAATTTTTTAATTATTACAAAAAAAATGTTTTTTTACTTGAAAAAAGTTATTTTCGACATGAACTTAAACAAAATTCAGGTTTAATTTTTACATTTACATTAATTTTGCACAAAGTAGTAATTCAAATATAGATTTATCTTAATTAAATAATAAATTTTTGTCTAAATTAAGAATTAATGTTAAAAAAAAATATCAATTTTGTGAAATCGTTTAAAATTTTTAAAATCGTTAGATATTTTTAAAATCGTTAGATTAGTTTAATTCGTTTAATTAAATTTCACTAATTTGGGTTTATTAGTACCTCTAATCTTGTTTTAAATTGAAATTATTTCGATTTAAAACATTCGTTAATTAACGATTTTCAAAGCCTTAGATATCACAAACATTAGGAAATAGATTAATCTAAAAATGAAAAGAGAAAATCATATTAAAATAACTTTTTATTAAAATCTGATTAAAACTCTATTATTAACACTAAGGTTATTATTAAAATCTAAATCAAAATACAAGCGATACGATATATAAAAATTATATCTATTATATTTTAAAATTTTTAACACTTCAGCAGAACAACTGAAAATCTAATACAAAATATATCTTTGGATAAAATTTTTTTGCTGCTCTCCACAATGCTTTACATATCACATTTTATGCGCTACACCCATACGCTTAATTTGTTCATGCTATACAGAATTTGTTAACTTAAAGGGTTAAATAGCATTGAAAAGCATTCACAACCATTAAAGGTATTAAAGGGTAATTGAATGCCCGTACTTACTTTGGGGTTATTATATATTTTGTTTTAATTGACTAAGTATCGAAAAAATACTGCTGAACTAAGAAATAATTAAGAGAGGTATATCTAAAACCACGAAAATATCACTTTTAGGATAAAACAAGAAAGACAAATTCACAGATAGCTAAATTTCTAAAAAGTTAATTTAATATAATATTACTGAATTTTTTAAGAAATTAGTTCACAAATTATCAAACCTCTTAATTAATATAAAGAACAGGTATTATCCCTTTATTAAAATAAAGCCTGCGGACACGAAGACAGACGGACAGACATGGTCAAATTCAAAAGCTGGACTTCTTTTTAGAAATTAAGCTAAAAATTACTAGCGCGTAAAGTGTGTTTAGGTTTGTTTTTTATCCTTTTGTTCTTCTGAAGAGTTAAACTAATAAAAAGGTTAATAACAATCAAAAAAGAAAATTTAATCCATGAATATATAAGAGTCCAGATGATAATAATTAAATTTTGAAAATGAGTTATAAGTATTTTTTATAAACTATTTACAGTTTTAATATGTTATTCTTTGAAATTTAATTTTATAAATAAGGGTATTTTAAAGTTATTATGTTAATAATTTTCAAATATATTCTAATGCAACATTATTTAATGTGACTGTTTTGTGACAGCAAAAATTACTAAAACCAACAATTATTAATTAATTATAAGAAAATTATTAGTTAATAGTCATTTTCTTTTATCGCTAATTTTTAAATTTTATTTGCATTTCATATTTTTTTAACATTAATTTTAATAAATTTTTTTATAAATTTGTCAAAACTATACATTTCCTAACCAAATGTTTTTTAAAAATTAAAGGAAATTGTTCCGATCTGTAAAACTCCAATTAGTTTTATTAAACGTAAATTTGTGATAATTATGTTAAAGCATTTTTCTAAATTTCATTTACAGATTCGTATATATATATTTTATAAAAAATATATCTGTTATGTTTTTCATTATTTAATTTATATTTGCAAATATTATGAAAAAACTAATAATCTAAATATTTAGCAAAAAAATAATTAAAATAAAACATTTCATTGGATATCTCAATATTTTTATAAATTTATAAAAATTTAAATTCTAATGAGCTGCCAATTTGAAATTGATCAAAATTATTATTAACTTACTTTAACTAAAGAATATCCTTCTGAGTGTGTGTATGTAGACCGGTCTTAATATTTATTAAGGGAATTTTTCTTTATATTAATAAAATGATAGAAGTATATTTTTATGAAAATAGGAATCTTTTATGAAAAAATTGTTCTAATAATGGTAAAATAAATGTCAAAAAATAGATTAAAATAGTCTAAAAATAAAAATTAATAATCTAAAAATGGACTTCAATTTGGATAAAATAATTAAAATTGGCTTTAATATCTATTAAATAATGATAAAAATACAAAAAAACTGGATCAAATTTTGTTTATTATAAAATTATTAAAACTATATCGAGTAAAAATTAATCACACGAGTAAATATATTCGCATATATAATAGATTGTACGCTTAACAACAATTTGTCTGATGTTGAATCGTCAAAAGTTAAAACAAAACTGTATCAAAATTCACAATACTCAATGAAGTGCTATTTACAACAATATAATATAAAACAATAAAAATTTTTCATCAAAACAATATTAAGTAATATAAATAACTGCTTCAGATTAATAATAAAATATAATTGTGCAACAATATAATAAATAAATTAAATGTCAAAAATAATTTAACACATGATAAATTTGAAAATATTCGACTTAACTTATAACATAATGCAATGTGATCTCATTGTGTACGTGCATACACTTTCATGTTTAAATTTAATTTTGATTTTGATTTTAGTCAAAATATAATTTTTAATTCATACTCAAATATCAAATTGATTTAAAACTATATTATACATGATAGTGTACACCGAAAGCTTGAAAAAAAGTAAATTAGTTCATTGTCTAATAAAATATTAAGAATACAGTTTCAAATGTGTTTAGTTTTTATTTTCTTTTTGGTTTTTAAATAGCGATGAAGCACTAACTTTGAAACATTATTTACCAATATTTCATATAATTAGATTAAATAAAAGTAAATAGTTAAATCTTAACTCAAAATCTTTTTAAAAAATTAATTGTTAAAAAAAATTTATAAACGGTAAAATATTAGATAAACATTGTTACTCACTTTTATAAATATTATTGTAGTCAATTAGAGGATCAATGAAACTACTATTAATTTTATTTATTATAGATTATTTTTTAATGCAAAATTAAATAAGATCGTATTTATTATTTTCAGTTGGTATTACTCTTAAGTTTATTTTTTTATTATTTTCAAGATATGTATAAACTTAAAGGTTAAAAATTAATTAAATTGTAAATAATTATTTAATATAGTAAAACTCATTTTAAGTTCAATTAATTTTTAATCTTTATATGGAATTTATTAATTGTTATAATATTTATATTTTGAGACAAAGAATGATAAATATTATCGGTAAATACTTGTGTTGTTTAGCTTTTTGAAAGTTGAAAGCAATTTTTTTAAAATTTTACAAATTCTTAATCGAAAGTGAAATACAATTGAAATAAAAATTATAACCAAAAGCGAAAATAAAAATAAGTTTTAAATTTCAAAATGTTCTGAAAGCAAAATCGAAATATAATTGAAATTAAAATTATAAAATCGAAAGTATAAACAAGTTAATTAACTTTTAATTTAAAAATTCTATGAAAAATCGAATTAAAAAAGCAAAAGTATATTAAATTTTCAATTATATTTTGCTTTCGCTTAAAGCAAAAAAGAAACACAATTGAAATGTAATTATGAAATAAAAGCAAAAGCGAAATAAAGCAAAATAAAAATAATTTTCAAAATGAAAAGTGAATCAATTTAAATTGTTATTGAAAGCAAAACTGGATGTAAGCGAAAGATAATAATATGGAAAGCAAATGCGAAAGACAGCTTTTAGACATATTTAGCTTTAAAATCTATTAAATGTTGATAATAATAGGATAAAAATGGAAAATCACATTATAAAAACTAAGTAAAAATAAATCACACAATTAATATAATTCATTTATACAATACTTTTTTCGCTTAACTACAATTTATATGAGGTTGACTCCACAAAAGCTAAAACACAGCTGAATATTTTATTTATAATTGTTGTTCATTGTCTCTCTTAAAAATGGGCGCCAATTTAGTTTATTGTCAATATAATATGTTACTTTTTAATTTTAAAAATTTAATATAATTCATATTTAAAAAATAATTAATTTAGTTCATCTAAAGTATCATTTTCATGCTTTTTAATAATTTCATTTTCATCGTTATCCATTAAATATTGAAGAAATAACAGTTCCTAAATAACATATAAGTTTTTAAAATAATTTACAGTTTATAAATTTATAATAAATACATTTTCTCCTTTGATTAGCACTGTATACAGATTATATATTTGAAATTGAAATTAAAAAAATAAGTTAATTAGTTTTAAATTGATTGAAGTTCAAATGCATTAAAAATAAATTATAAAATTTAAATTTTGATAGAAATGTATTGACTTTTAAATAAAAGTAAATATCAAAATAGAAATGCTTTAGAAACTATTGGCTTTTTAAATATTGAATTTTAAAATCAATTATTATAATTATTAAATATATATTTTAATAGAAATTAAATTTAAATTGTATTTATTTTTTAATAAATTTATCTGGATTTTGCTTTAAAACATCAAATAAATTAAAAATTGAAATTTAATAAAATTGTATTAGCATTTACAATTGGATTAAATGAAATTATAATGGAATTTAAATAAAACGCATTTTTATATTGAAATCACAATTTCAGAATAGTAGTCATTACGGTTCATAACTGCTACCTTTATTGATATAGTTGTCTTAATTTTGAAGCTAAAAGTTTTATAGGTTAATGTTATAAAATTATAATTATATGGTTATAATGTTAAGGTTGTAAGGTTATCCATCATTTTCTTAGATTTTTTAATACAAAATGTGCACCATTGACTAGCCAATCGTCAGCAATTTATATTTTTATCATAAAACTGTATAATCATTTTAGATTAAAATTGCTGTAAAAATTATAAATGTCTATTCGATTCTTCATTTCAATTAATTTAAGCGAAAAATCAACTTTACTAATATAACTATCGCTAGTATCTTATTCATAAGTGTAATTTTATCATTTAAATATATTGGACTTAACTTCAAAAATTGTAAAATAGTTTAAACATTATTATATTAATATACTATTTAAGTGTAGGAATTTTTGCTTTTTTAATTCCCGCATAGATATACTGTTAAATAAATTTTTATAAATTTCAATTTCATTATTTATTTTAACATCGATTGGTTTCATTTTTATAGATTTATGAATTGAAATGTTATAGCTATGTATATTTTTATCTAATACATACATTAATATTTCTTCTTGTTCCATATAATATGAAAAAATTAAACATTTAAGTTTTTAATAGTTCTATTCAATTTTTCAATTATGGTACATCTAATCGTATCATTTTGACTTGTAAAATTATTTATACTTTATTTTTTAAATAAACTTTGAACATTCTAATTCATAAAATTTGTTCCTATCTCTGTCCTTAATTTAAAATAAATTTTTAATCAACTCTCGAGCTCTGTTATAAAATCTTTAGCCACATATCTCGGACATGTAAAGCCTTTTAAATTGCATATTTCTTTATGTATTTTCAAAGTGTAAATGGAACAGTAATCTTCGGTGCACCCAAAAACTTTATTTGTACAGTGTAAAGCACTGGATACGAGATCAAATATTAGTATTTGCCCGATAGGATATCTTTACTGTATGACATAATGGGCATGAATTTCCGCCAGAATTAACGAATTCTTCAAAACATTTCTTACACCAGTTGTGGTGAAACGGAAACAAATCGTGTGGATTGCGATACATCTCCAGACAAGTATTATATTTATGGTTTATGTTATAGTCTTTATATATATTACTATCGAATTCAACCAAGCTACCGGAAAATAAAAAAAACAAACTTACATATTAATAAAACATATTTATAAAAACTTACATTATAATTGAAATAATTATTTTTACAAATCAATACCAAAACTAACAGTGTTTTGATTGTTACTGACTTAGAGTCAAAAATAAAATGAAATCATTTGATTCTATGAGCTGACTTTTAGTAATCATTGTTAATAAATTTAAACAGTTTTATCAATTACTTAGTGTTTTTCAATATGAAAATTATAATTTAAATGCATTTCGATTATATTTTTAAAAACTTTTAAATATTCAATTTCATTTTAATTTTATTTTTTTAACTTTTTTAAATATTCAATTATATTTCGATTCACAAAATTCTAATATTTTTAATTTAAATTAAATTAGATTTCTATTTTAACAAATTATTTTATTTTAATTGCAATGTTATTTAAATTTCATAAAACTTTTAATATAAATTGCATATTAATTTTCATAATCGAAATTAAAATTCAAAAAAGATCTGATAAGTAATATTTTCTGACTTGAGTGCCAAAAAATTTTATTTTATTTTGAATAAATAATTATTATTTCAGTTAAAATTAATGTACAAATTTAATTATAAATTCATAGTGGAATAGCCATTTAATTCTTAGGAGTTTATCTTATTGGTTTCATATTAATTTTCAGACAAAAATGTGGCATATCTGTAGAAATATTAAATCTTAATGGCATAGCTACACAATACATTTTAGTTTATATTATGTGTTTCTTATTAATTTATAGCCAATAAGTTTCATAGCCGTATAATTATTTATTTTTATTTATTAATTAGTGGTATAGCCACTAAATACATAAGTGTTTATATTATGTTTTTCATATTAATTTACGGTAAAAAACAGCAGATATAAAATTATAATTTTATATCTATTAATTAGAGACATAGCCATAGATTGTTTCATATGCATCGGAAGTGGCAAAGCAGTTAGTAGTGGAATAGTCAATTATAAAAATCTCTTAATTAATATAAAGATTCCTTATTAAATAAAAAGAAACGAAAATTTTTTTATTAATATAAAGTAAAATCTCATAATAAATATAAAGAAGTGCGAGTCAAGTGACCTGTCTGCATACATAAGGGCAGACAGAGAATCTCAAATCCATATATCTGAAGTCAGATAAAAAAATTTCTATTACTATTTTTTGTTCTTTCAGATTGCATTTCGATTTGTTTCTAAAATTAAAAGAAAAATTAAATTGCAATTCAATTTTCAATATTTATATTTTTTGCTTCAATTGTCTTTCAATTTTGTTTTATAAAAATTTTCATTTACATTACATTTCCCTTTCGAAATTTCCATATTTTTTAAAATAAATTGTATTTTAATTTCGATTATTAGAAAGTGAAATTAAAAAATATTTTATATTTCGATTTAATTTTATAAAAATAGAAACAACATTACAATTACTAAATGAGTTTTTCTAATAAGATTTATTTGCATGAAAAGCTAGCAGTCCTGAAATATGGTTCATGTTTTTAACATATAATAGAAAGCATAAATTAGAATTATATCGACGATATATGCATACCCACACACGTATTGAGCGGCAGATATCAATGTATTTGCGGTAAGTATTGAACAGCCACAAGAATGCGATGATCGTCTCAACGAATAAATCTATTTGATTTTTCCAACAATATTTGTGGGACATTGCCATCTTCAAGTTATTGTATATACCACCAGTCGAGTCGCCTGAGGCATTGGTAGAATACCTCTTAGTACATGATCTTCGTAAGTGATAAGTTGTATATTTTTGCACTTCACTTATAGCTAACAATGCTTTTAATAATAAAATTGATTACATTACCTTTAATAATTTAGTTCAGTGGTCGTCTTTCGTAATTTAACGCTAACACATCAATCACAAAACTGAACACCAACTCTACTCATTTAAATATTTTACTTTGCGAAGCTATTTATTAATTAATTAAGATGATTGGAGGTTTTATTATAAATATTTTGATTTTTGATAATCCATTTATGGATATTTCATGTTTTAGGGGTTCACATGTGATTGAGGTATTTCGGGTAATTGTGGTCCACTGGGTAACAAAGTTAGATCGGGTAATTGGGGTACACGTAGCCTTTTGGAAAATTGTAAATAAAATATTAAACAATAGTTAATATAAACTTTAATTAATAAATAATTTTAAAAAGATATCTTAGTCAATAGATACACATCGAGTTAATGGTGAGTTTTTTTTACAGATTCATTGTGCCTTGTCTTCGTCTTGTTTAAATATCCACAGAAAACGGTATCATCATACCCGAAAATCTTCTGATAAATCTTGTTTATTAATTTGATGGAGATATAATTATATTTTCTATTTCAAATGAAAGTTATGTTTTATTTAAATTTATAGAAACTAGATTAAAATATAAATTTAGAATTAAATCTCTAGTTATAGTGTTTGTTTAGAAAATTAAGTTGATACTTATAAGAAAATCATTAATGAATAACACTAATACTTTAAAGTAATTAATTTAAATATATTATATTTTTATACAATTCAAAAAAATAATTATTGATATTTTTTGAATCTTATTTATTTATAAACCATGAATGTCCTTTGCAATCAAGGTTAGTTCAATATAAATTAGAGTATATTCATTAATTGAATTAAATTCTAATTTCTAAAAGATTTATAATTGTTTTATTTTGTTCGTTTTCAATTAAAATAAGAACATATATTTAATATTGAGTATGTTTAAAAAAATAATTGGAATAATATTAATTAAATATAAAATGTAATCAATATAAGATTATTAATTAATTGAATTTATAGGAATCCATTTATACAATTTAATGGTAAAGAATATGATATTTTTTTATTACTGCTTAAAAGTAAATATATGGATTTGATAATGATCGTCAGTCTATCATTCCTTTATATTAAATAAGGAAAATTTTTTTTTATTAGTTAATGGAATTTATTTCTTAATATTGTCGTGATATCATTTATGTCACATTAGTGACTACTATTTCAAAACGTTTTCATAACGTATTTTTCAATACGTTATGCATTAAAATATAATTGAAAACTCAGTTGAGTTTTGAATGCAAACGCTTTCACATTAAATATATTTCAACTCATTTTAAGCTGAAAACAGCATGTTTTGTAAGCCATATTGGCATCACTTTAATCACTTATTAACTCTAATTTAAATCAAATTTAAACTCATTTATTTTTATTGTCGTTATATTGAAGTTGTTATTAACTGATTGTCATATCATTACGAATTAAATCGAAACGATATTTAATCAAATAAACGAATGAATGACTAAAACGAATATCGAATAAAAATACATAACAATTATTATATTTATTAAAGTGTATCTAAGAAAATAGTGAACTACATATTATTAAACATGAGTTTTATGTTTTTATTGACATAAATATAAATAAAGTGTTAAAGTTTATATATAAATTTAAATATTTTAAAATAAATTACAGTTTAAATATACTATAATGTAAAATATAATATCATACCCTCACTATTCTGCCATTTTTATTAATCACCGCTAACATATAAAGTCTATAAACATTTTTATTATATATAGCATATAACTTTTTGATTTGCCTCAATTAACATATATTTAGTGATTCATTAATTTTTAGTCGATAAATCTCTTATTTGAAAAATAATATAAACGTTAAAAGATGATAATGTAATTTTTTGGATGGCATTTCTTTTCAATGTGTTATATCTATTTACTTTAGTTTGATCAGTATAACATTGTGCGTATATGCATAGATGTGCAGTTCTTCTACTTGGTGCGCAAAGCACTTTTTGAGGGCTTAAAATTTTTTATTACATTGTACCTGCAGTGTTATTTTTTAGATGTTCCAGTGATGTGTGAATAATATAAAAATAATCCACTATCTATTTCAATAATTTTAAATTTAAAAATTGCAAAAGTAATAAAATTTAACTATAATTGTTCCAAACTGTTATCAAATTCTATAACTGTATTTTTTAAATATAATTTAATTTTTAATTCGATTTATATATTAATTTTTATTTTATATTCAATTTATTTTCGATTTTTATTTAATTGAAAATTTAATTTAAATTTAATTTTTTATAAAGGTTTTTCATTTCTATTTCGATTAATTGGAATTAAAATGGAATTGAAATAAAATGCATTCTGAATGTTGAAATCGAAATTGTATTGAAATTAAAATAAAAATAATAATCGAAAATGAAATGTAATAGAAATTAAAAATAATTTAAAAATCGAAATTAAAATGTAATTGAAATAAAAATTAAAGTGAAAATCGAAATGGAAATGCAATTGAAATCAAAAAAGTCATATGGAAACAACACTAGTATAAACTAAGATTTTAATAAATAATTGCAAACTGTAAAGTTTCTAATTTATTATTATGTAATTTAAGTAGAATATTTTGATTTTAACAAATTCGGTAGCAGCAGTTTATATTTTTATCTTTTAGTGTTTATTTTATTACAATTTCATTAAATATTAAAATTTTTGTCAAGGTTTTAAACACAAGGTTTATGAATTGTATTTTGATTGTATTTAAATTGCAGTTTTAAAAACATTTTGATTGTATTTTGATTGTATTTTCAATGATTAATTATATTTTGATTGTATTTTGATTTAGATTAATCAAAATCAAAATTCAAAATATATTTTGATTTTTAATTAAATTTCAAAAAGCGATACAACACTAGTATTTAGTACTTCTTCTTTAATTTAATAAACAAACTGTTAATGGAAGATTTAAAATAAAATATATAAATAAAATAATGAATTTTAGTAAGTTTTTAAGCAATATTTTCAAAAGTTAACAAATTAATTCATTCTTTTTGACCAGTTTTAAATTGACTTTAAGTTTCAATTTTTTATTTCAATTTCATTTAATAAAAATCAAAAATAAAAATATTTCATTCTTAATTAAATTTAACTAAAAAAAGAGTATTTTGAGAAATATTTTATGAAAAAATTGCTTATCCGCTATAAATATACCAAAATTACAATTTAAAATTTATATGCGATAAATTAATATCTCTGATTGGACAGGCGAATAGAACTTTATGTGCCAATCTATGAAACTGAATGATAAAAAAATAATCTATTAAAATATTAAAATTAAAATATTAAGTTTCAAAATTAGAAAATAAATTATTAATATAAAAATAATTACATTTACTTATATTAGAATAAATTTACTCGAATTAATTTTAATCTATTTTAAT
>JAQGAW010003692.1:0-12067 GCA_034698025.1 Phthiracarus crinitus | reverse complement strand
TAATATAGTTGGCCAACAATAGAAACTAAAATTAAAATGACAAAAAATATTTAATACACAAAAATTTGGTATATACTTTTGAATTAACTTATAATATAATATAAAGTGAGCTCATTGTGTATGTTCATACTCTTTCTTGTTTTATTCTGAAATTATAATAAAACCTGTAAAATTAATATTTTATTTTTAAAATAAATGTCTTAAAATATTTAAATTTGTTATAATTTCAAATAATTCTGTATAGAATTATTTTCAATTACTTAATAATAAGAATTGTATAACTTTATTAATAATATTATTTTATAATTAACGGATTTCATATATGTTGTTCAAATTATATATATAAGGTTTAATATTACTTTAGGCGAAAAAGAAATTGAATGTTTATTAATAATTAGCTCAGTTTTTATTAAATATTATAATCCAAAATTATATTTTTGTATGAAAATTCTGTTCATCACTTAAAATTTGTGTTGTTTTACTTTTAATTTTTAATTTAACTTTTCTTTTACTTTTAGTTCAAGAAAATAAAAAAATTCAAATATATTTTCTATTACTTTTACATTCAATGTTATATTCTATACTAGAGTCCTTTTACTTTCACTTTTTAATTTTACTTATACAAATTTCTTCATTTTACTTTTCAATTTCTTTTCTTTTAACAAAATTTTTAATATTACTTTTATTTTACTTTTGCTTCAAAAAAATAAAAAGTAAAAAAAAATATTAAAAGAAAAGAAAAGGGAGAATAAAATGAAAAAGATTTTAAATTGTTTAAGAAAGGTAAAATAAAAATTAACCAAATTAAAAAGTCCAAGAAAAACAACTCTAATAAAGAAATTAACATTAAAAGTAAAAGTAAAAGAATGTAAAATTAAAATAAAAGTCACAAGATAAGGTAAATAAGGAAAAATTATAAATGGAAAGTAAAATAACACTAGTTATAAATCAATGTAATATCCCTAAATGTTATCTATAAATAAAAACTCTTATAATAATTTAAAAATGCAATCAATTACTTTTTAAAAATTGTATTAAATTATTTTTTAATTATTTATTCTTTTAATATACTTTCTGGAAAAAAATTTACATTTTTATTACTCTCAATTCTATAATCCTTTTTTAATTCAATATAAATGGATTATTTGAGTGTTTTTTTAAAAAATAACAATGAAATTAAATTCAAAAATTTTTTTTGAAAAAATAATAATTAAATCTATATAAAGGAATTTTTTCTATGGATTTATAACAAATTTAAGACTGTAATTTAATAATTATATTAAATTAGCATTTATTAATTTAAATTAAGTACATGTTTATTGGTTCTTATAGAAGACAATGATTTTGAATTTAATTTCAATTTACATTAGTAATTCTTTTGGTTTATTGATTTAATAAATTAGAGTTAACAAAGTTGATCAAAATTATGATTAATTCCATTGCCGGGAAATTTAGATTTTAACTTATGCTAATTAAAACTAAACATTTAAATGTAATTTTATTTACCCGAATTTTGCCGATTTAGACAATTTCTATATTGTAATATTATAATTTAAACTTAATAATATCGACTGAATAGTTTTTTAAAAAATTATATTTTACTTTTAATTACTATTCCAATATTTTATATATATAAACTTCATTTCAATTTTAAATTTTAAAATGCCATTTATTTCTATTGCATTTCAAGTACGATTTTTAATTAAATTTTTATTTTATTTCCATTTAATATTCAATATTTATATTTAAATTTATTTCTCTTTCATTTCAATTTCAATTAATCGTTATGTATATGTAAATACATTTTAAATTCAAATTTCGAGTTTTAAAAATGGAAACAAAACTAGATTCTATTTATTAATTCATTTATTCTTTTAAAGATATATAAAATTAAATTCTACTTATTGATAAAAGTTTTAAAAGTTTATATTTTTGTGTACTCTTGTTAATAAATCCTGATTTCGATTTTTATTAATTTATTTTAGAAAAATTTTAAGAGATTTTACATTTCTTCTATGTTTTTTTTATTTTTTGTTCGAAACATTAAGTTAATTTTTTTAAACAAGTTTCAAAAAATTGCTATTTTTTAAAATTTTATTAGTTAATTTTTAATTGAATAACTTATTTAATTTGAACAAGTTAAATAAAAAATTTATAAAATATAATTTTGATTAAATTTGCATTAAATTATAAATTGTTAATATAAATAAAATACAATATTTTTAAAATATTATAAAATAATATTTCATAAAATTGGTTCTAGATTCTATCTTCACCTTATTTAATATTAACAATACGTAATAGTTAACACTTTAGTTTTATTACCAAAAAACTTTATGGAATGTTAGGATAATTATTTTCTGGTGCCTTTCACTATGATTTGCGCATCATGTATTATGGGCATCACGACTACGTTTAAACTCTTATTATTCAGGAAATGTAAACTATATTGGAAAAATAGGGCTAAAAACAGACTTCCATTTAAAGTATTCCTGGGATAATTCTATAGGGTTAATATAAATTTTATTTTAACTTATTAATAAATGAAATAAATACTTATATAATGATAAAAATTAACTGAGGCATATCTAAAACCCCATGAAAATCACATATTGGATAAAAAAGTGACTAACGCTATTGACATTGGATTCTTTTTTATCCCAATTTTCCACTTAAGTGTTAAATTAAATTAAAATGTTTAATTATTATTTATTATGAAACAAAGTTAATTTATTTTTTTAAAATTTAAATTTAATTTATCAGATAAATAATTTTATTTTAAAGTTTTATTACTAAGGTTGTTACAGCTTTCCTAGTTAAACCAAATTTGGACGTTCTAAGTAATAATGAATAGCTGGGCTACGTCATGAATTTAACTTTATAGAAAACAGCTGTGTGAAAAGATATTATCATCAAATGATTTTTAGATTATTTAATATTAAAATTATTGATTAAAACAAATTAAGTGGTGTTTATTATGTTTTCAATCACTCCCTGGTTTCAACCTATTTGAATCAAGGGGAAGTTTCATCCGTTTTCATTAATTCCCTGTTCTCAATTTATTTGAAACAGCATGAGATTGATCAATCGTTCCCTGGTTTTAACGTATTTAAAACATTTTAAGTTTCTAACGTTTTCAATCATTCGCTGGTTTCAAAAAATTTGAAACAATGGGAGTTTTATCCAATTTTCATTTATTCCATATCTTCAAAATATTTTAAACAATTTGGGGTTTTTCCATTTAAATTAATTCCCTGGTTTCAAATTATTTGAAATAATATTAAATTTCTCTCTTTTTCAATCATTCCCTGGTTTCAAAGAATTTGAAACGCAGATATTTCAATATATTATTTAATTTGGGCAATTATACGATATTAAATTAAGCAATTTTAGTTAGAAATTTATCAATTTATAATAAAAATTAAATACCCCCGGTTAAACCCATTAATATTAAATAAAATTTCTAATTCAAATTACTTTTAAATAATAATTAAGTATTTACTGTTTATATAGCTATTTTGGAAAGGGTTTCTAGAAAAATAACATAAAAGATAAATAAAACGTGTTTCAAATATTAATTTAAAAATATCTCAAAATATCAATGAATATACAAATAAATTAATTTCACTGTAACATTATTTTTGATTCTTTTTTCTTCACGATTCTCTCACGTTTTAAACAGTTTTATGTCGGAAAGTGCGTGTCCTAGATATAGATAATGCTTTTTGCAATATTCTATTTAAATTATTCAATACAAGAAAAATATACAGACCTAATTAAATAAATTCTATTAATTCTTGTTTTAACTTTTTAATAGTATTGATTTGAATTTTGAAAGTAAAATAAATTATAATTTTTAATATTTTTTCTTTTAATAAAAATAAAAAATAGAAATATTCTTTTTTATATATTTAAAAAATAAAGAATATTACTTATTTAATGTGTTATTTGATAAACAATAGCAAAATTCATATCAAAATTTGAAAAATTAAAAATATTAGAAATATAATATTTCTAAAGATTCAATTATTTAATTTCTTTAGAATTATTATAAATAAGTTTTTTAATCATTTGTCGTGAATTAATATAAAAATGTTTATTACTAATATTATATAACAAAAATTCTCTTATTTGTCCATTTATATGTCAAGGATAAACATAGAGTTTTATTTATAACTAGAAACCCATATTCCAATACTATCAATTCGACAGCATTTATTTCACAACCCCACATCACTTTTACGCGTCAGCTTATATTTCCCGAGATGAATAAAAATTTAAGCAATCTGTTGCACAAACGCATGTAATTTGTAATTCACCTTTAAATTATTACGAATTGAAAACCAATATAAAAATTAATTTATTTAAACAAGCAGATCGGGTTGTATTAATTAATGTTACTAATATGCTTATATGACGACAATAACAGTGAAATGCGCTTAATTATTATATTTTACCTCTACCTTAACTTTAACGTAAACGTTCCGAAGAAAATAGTTAACAAAATCTAATATATACATCGATAAAATATGATTTTATAAATAAAAATTAAATATCAATTTACAAGTGAAAAAATTTAGGTAATTTTCGTTTAATAATTTGTTAAAAATTAGATTTGAACTGTATTATATTCTATTATTAAATTTTCTTTTTGCTTTACTAGATTTACATTTAAATATTTCAATAATTAAAATAGGTTAATATTCAAAATCGAATCTCAACAAAAACTCAATATTCACAAAAAAATTAAAAACAAAACTACTAATTCAATGTCCAATAATACGTATCAAGTTAACAACGTTTATTTAAATTAAATATAATATTTAAGTTTACAATTTAAATATTATCTAAATTTTAAAAGCATTTAGATGATCGAAACATTTATTTGTTAGCCCCTATAATTACCCAGATGTGCTTGATTTTCCACAGATGTCTCCTATGAAATTTGGATTATTTGACCAAAAATTCTAAAATAGTAATGATTTACTCAATATTATTATTAGTTTGTATGTTTATTTGTTGTTATTTTTATATCTTTATTATAAAATTTAAATCATGTAATTTTCTCACTCCATCTATCTCCGTCACTTCCTCCTACATTACTAAAATAGCCTATTTTTCTGAGTTTGCCTAACAATAAATAAAAATTTTCTAACTATTAAAAAACTGTTTAGTTCCGAAAAAAATTAGTCAGATATCTAACTATAAAACATTAATTAACGGAAATATTAAATAATAGAAAACGTTAAACGAGTTAAAATATAACGTGTTTTTTTAATTATACGGTTTTTTTACTGATTCCTTTATTAATAATTTAGAATAATTAAAATTATATGAAAATAAGGCTTGGAAAATTTTATTAAATATTAATATAGAGGCCATTCATTACTAAACATCGTATAATTCGGTGAAAGCTTAATTAACTCTTTCGAATAATTGTTTATCATTGCTTTGTTTTTCAATTTTTAATTTTATAACTAAGTTTTAATAATAGATTTGTGATCTTTGAGAAATTGGAATTATAAATTATTAACTTTTGTTAATTAAATTTATATAACTTTAATTTATTTAAATTTTTTTAAATCTAACGGTTTTAAGAAAATTGTCTTTTATTTTCATGTTTTAACTAATGTATTGAAAGAAAATTTTTTTACAAATTAATAATTTAATACATTTTACAAAATTTTATATTTTTTAGCTTCTTAGAAACAATTATTAACAGAATATCTTAATATATAACAGTAACAGGATATCTTAATTAGAATAAAGTTTCATTCTGTTTCTAAAGTGCAACAAAGCAGAACAAAAGTGAAAAATTTATTTAGATTTTCGAACACCAGAGCCCCAAAACACTACATTCAAAATTTGATCGCTAGATGTTTTATAATGATAAATTAAATCCATGCAATACTTGCGTTACTACAAATTTGATAATCGCATTAAAGTGAAAAAAATTCATCTTTGGTGTTAAAAACTATCTATACTTGTTTTCGGTAAAGCGCTGCAAATGTCTTAACTTAAGCTGTATCTGGCGTTATTTACTATGCCATAAACAGTAAATTTCGGCAGATGCAATACTATTTTTTTTTGATTATAGAAGTCTTTTATTCTTAATGTTTATAAATGAATATTTTGAAGATAGGAGTCTTTTTGAAGAAACTACTATTTTTTGTTCTTTATGTTAATAAAGGGATTTTATGATTATTGGAGTATTTTTTTAAGGTGTGATGGACTGACGGACAGACGTACAATGGCAAATCCATATACCTGCTTTTAAGCAGTCAGATTAAAAATATATATAATAGTAATTGTAATTATTAGTTATAAATTAAATTTGAAAATGTAACGAAAACTTACCATAAATTAAACATTCATTAAGCTTTTAATAGAACTGTATATTTAGTTGAATATAATTAATTTTTTCATAAAAATAGTAAAGCTGGTCAGTAAAACTGAATCTTTCATACTGTTTAAATTTAATATTTTAGATTTTTTAGATTTATTATATATCTTGGTTTGAACAGTTTATGTTAGACCAATAAAAGGTAACAAAATACTTGAAATTCCCAATTTTAACAATTAGATTGTCTTCAAGCATTATTCAATTCATTAACATAAAAACTTTCAACAAAATTTATCTAATTAAAATTGTTTATTAAATAGATGATTTAATAGAGCATAAATTATCATATTAATATAACATAATTCCAATGCCAATTTATTATTAGTAATACAATAAATATTCAATTTTTCTCAAAAGAATCTAAAATGCAACTGAATCATAATTACACTCTCTAAAGTACTATTTTTAACACTATAATATAAAGCTATAAATTTTTTACAATGAATTACTCGAACGTTTCGTCTAGTTAAAGCATTGCGTAAATTAAAACAATATTGTTTCATGTAAAATTAAAAAAACTTATAAAATAATTTAAATATATAGTAATCACTATTTCAAAATGAAAATAAAACATATTTGACCAATAATATAATTTAAATTGTAAATTCAAACAAGATCAATTCTGTCTTAGTATCTGACTTTGGTTTGATTTTTAGATATACTTTACCTCTCATTTATCTTTGATATATTTTATATTATTAGACATTTACGGCACATGTCAATCTGTTTTGTTAATTTTTGATTTTACAAAATAATATTGTCAGATGCCAATCTACTTCGTTATTTTTCGATATTATTAGACATTTTCAGTATTATTGTCGTTTTCTAAAATGGTAAAAATATTGGAAAAGTAGAAATTAGAGATGTATTGATATTTGGTGTTTTAAATTGAATAAAGATTATTCATCAATTCCTGACAATATATCTGACGACGAAGGATTGTGTACAACAATATAATATATATAGCTGTAAGTTTGTTTCAATAAAACAACATACAGTAAAATTACTAAATTCATAAAAATATGAAACTGTAATTATTATTTAATTAAAAAATTAGATTCTTTTATAATATTTCCACAAATTATTTTGGATCAAAGCATACTATTGTACCTCTCTTTGAAATCAAATAAAAAATCAAAATAGTATTTAGAATTGAAATAAGGTTTGATAAATTGTTTAATATAATCTGAATTTCTTAAAGAACTGTCCATCTTTTGAATTTATTAAAATGTTTTTATAAATTTACATTATGTAAAATACTGAGATAAAATGACATCTGCCGAAAATATCTAATAATATAAAAAAAACAATAAAAAGTGCATCAGCCGAAAATGTCTAGTAATATCGAAAATAATGAAAAAAGTGTCATTTTCCAAAAATGTCTAATAATACGAAATATAATTGCATCTATAGAAAATATTTATTAAAATTAAATAATATTATAATAGAGTGGCATCAGCCGGGTCTATTAATATCAAATAATAGCAAAATAGCATGGCATCTGCCGAAAATGTCAAATAATATCGAAAAATAACGAAGAAGAGTGGCATCTGACAATATTATTTTGTAAAATCAAAAATTAACGAAACAGATTGAGATAAGCCGTAAATATCTAATAATATAATATATAACAAATATAATTGAGAGGTAAAATATAACTAAAAATCAAACCGAAGTCAAATCTGTTGTGTATTTGACTTGAGTAGTTGTAGTAGTCAGACAATGTAGGTTCGACCGAAGATGTGCGGCGAATAAGACAACCACTGCTGAGGAAGAATAGAAGAACCAAGAGCCACCAAACCACAAACCTTACCACTGTTCACGTAAGTGAAAACCTATGCTAAACATAGGCAGTGAAACGCAATAGAAAAGAGAACTCGTTCAGTATACAAAATATTTTAATCAATATATAATTGTTAGCAATGAAATACAGTGAACGTGAAAAGTAAACATAATGTTAACACATTGGAAGATAGCATACGAGTGACACGTGTAATACGTTAATACAAGTAAAGCATTTTATTGACTAATATGTAATATAGTAATAAGTTATAATGTGTGCGCTTTTTGCTGACTAATCAGTGATATAATTGTGAGTCACTGTACTTCTAGTATTAACTAGAAGTACAGTCAATGTATAAAAACGTTTACAGTTTATAGTTATGTGACTGTAGTTCACATACACTACAAAATCTTTATTTGTTTTATTTCATAAATTTTTAATTATTAATTGTTTAATTTAATTTTTTATTCAGCTTATTTGTTTGAACACATTTCTTAATTTTTTCGTTTGATTTCAAATGTTTATAATTACAAATCATAATTTAGTTTTACAAGTTTCAATGAAATATGTTTGAGCAATTATTTATTCATTAAAGTTTAAAAATGGTCACAAACTTTTAAATTTATTTGCTAATTGTCGCATCGTATATGAAGTGTGTGTCTGGAGAGATGCAAAAACGCAAACAAAATTAAAAGTTTTGGGTAATGTTTAATTGTTTTTACTAAATTTTAAGATGTGTATTAACTTTTTAATGCTTTTTTGTTTTGATCATAAAAATTAATAAACTCTATAAAGTGATCTGAATGTAAATATGTTTTTCTTGTATTTGTTAAATAATTAATAATTTCCGAAACATTTATCAGTATAATAGCCTTCATATTAAAATAGCAACAACTTATCAACATGCAGTTATAAAAGTAGAGCATAAACATAATGCAACTATACTATTGAACTAAAATAGAATCTAAAACTAATTGAGCTCAATATGGGCGTTAATTCTCTTTCTAGAATAAAAATTTATAACTTTCAATATAAAATATTGTCGTAAATAACACTTTATGAATGAATTGCAAATTTTTATTCAATTGTGATTTAGCAATCATCGATTCAACATAACACAAATTGTTGATAATCTAACTTATATTATAAACAAGAACGACACATTCACAGAGAGCTCACTTTTCAATAATATATATAGAATTTAACACAAGCCTGATTCCAAATTTTCTCTTTATTTTATAAGTACCATCTAAATAGAAAATAAATGTTAAATAGAATTATCGATAGCCATAAAGTATAACCCTGTAGTGATATATCTGATTCAACGTAACTTAATCTTCCGTAGAAAAATTATACTGGATGTTTCTTTTGATAGAGAATGCCAGAATCACCATTAATACTTTCGTACCTTAGAACATTCATTTGGTTTGATTCATCTGACTTTGTCGTATAATCTGAACAGCCATTATGCCAATGATAAGCATCATATATAACAATCTTTTTACAAATAGAGTATGGATTATGATGCTTTCTTTTATTACTATTCTTAGTACCATCAAATCTTGGTTTAGGATTTGCAACACTGTCGCTATAAGCTGTGTTTAACTTTCTTATCTAATACATTTGGCTGTCTCAACTGATTGTTCGCTTCTGCACGAGATGCTACTTGTAACCACTCTTGAAGACTGGCAACTCTGGCTGAATACAAATTATTTCGCAAATGATTTAGTAAACATTCATTTAGCCCATCAATAATAAATCGAGAATGTAAATCATTTTTTATAACAATTAAAGTTTGCCGAAATAATTTATAATCGAATTCAATTTACGAAGACTTAATTTAAAATTCTAATTTAAAAGTTATTTATTAGAAATTATATTAAAATTTATGGCAATTTAATTCTGGTTCATACTTATTCATAATTAAGAAAAAAAATTATGATTGTTATTTGAGAAAGTTGGCAAAGATAATATGGTTATTTTTATATTTAAATTATCTTTTACTTTCTAATTTATTTTATTTACAATTGAAATCCTTAAATATTAGCTATCTATTAAAATTATTTTACTCTTATGTAGCCAATTAAATTAGTTCCATATAATTTTTAAAAGCTGTAAATTATTTATAACTTGCATAAAATTTGAAAACATATAAGAGATCGTTTAGTAATAATAACTATTAATTTAATTTTGTTCAAATAAAGGAATTATAGAAGTGTTTTTTTATTTTTAAAAATCAAAATTAATTTCGTTTATTATTTTTGATTAATAAAAATCATATTACTATAAAAATAGAATTTAAGTTTTTAATTAAAGTAAAAATTCAATCATTATACAATAAAATATTGCTCGTTTTCGACACTAGTAAAAGTCAATTTTTGTTCTGATGCTATGGTAAATCTTGTGCGCACAGACGTACATATAGAAATACAGACACAAATACAAATACCTATAGCTCCATTGGAGAAAGTTGGAAAAAATAAGTTCGAAACGTAACCAAAATGTTAACAAATTAAATTATTATCAAAAGAAAAAAAGAATATATGTTTATAATTTACAGTTTCTTTTAAAAGATATAAAATATGAAAAATAAAGATTGAAGAAAAGCATTGTTTGTGGGTAATAATACTTTTTCATCGCATTGTTCCCATTGTGTTATTTTTTCGATGTTAAACATAAGTGTTCAAGTAATATGATCATTTTTTATCATATTTAATTTGGCATCATTAATAAAGAAAATAACAATGTTTATAATTATCGAAAATTTAAGATAAATATTCATATTTTTTAAATATTTAGAAAATTGTTGCGGAATATAACTAATAAAACTAGAATTATATTATCTTATAATTATTGATCTTAAAAAATTTACTTACTTAAATTAAATTTATTTGAATTTTAATAAAAAATGAAGCAATTTAAATTATCTTAAAAAATATAAAATTATAAAATATTATAATATATTAAGTTTTATATATTCTATTTAATTTGTCCAAATATATGGTTTCTAATATGTTATTAAAATCAGAAATATTAATTCACAATTAATTTAAATGCTGAATTAATATTTATAAAAGTACCATATTATTTTTATTTATTTTTATGCTTCTAAATTAACAAAATTAAGAATTATAATAAACTGTAAATTTAATTTATATTCGAATAAAATTTTTATTTGATAAATAACCGATTAATTCTTGGATAGAAATTTAAAAAGTGAGTAATTTTTAATTTAACTTGAGAAACTAGAATTGTTATTCGATAAATAAAATAGATGAAAATCTTTTTGAAATATATTTTTAATTTGAAATACCAAAAAAACGAGAATATGTGAATTTACATTTTTATTTTAAGTATGTTTAAAGTCATTCGTCCCACTTTATTATTTTTTGTTATAAATATATACGGCAGATTTTTTTCGATACTTTTATACATTTTCGGCAGATACCATTCATCCTCATTATATTTAGTTATTATTAGAAAGAACCCGACGTTAATGACCAAAATGACATTAAAATATGACAATATTTTTTACAAAACGATTATTTATAAGTAAATTATTTCAAAATAATATTATCCACAAACAAATTTATAATATCAATATAGGCTGAAAATTTATTTATAGTCATAAGTGACACAAAAGTGAAATTTTTGAAACTTTTAAGTTTTATATGGATGGACGAGATTATATTAATTTACCAAAATTCAATAAAGGCGAGCTTATGGATTTGACCATGTCTGTCTCTCTGTCTGTCTGTCTGTACGTGCGCCGTCTTTATATTAATAAAGGGATTTCTCATCTCAATATTAATAAAGGGATTTTTAATAATAGGAGTCTTTTGTGAAGATAGGAGTCTTTTTGAAGAAATTCATTGTTGGAT
>JAQGAW010003691.1:0-12071 GCA_034698025.1 Phthiracarus crinitus | reverse complement strand
CTTATTACTGTTATATTATTATACTCATTATCTCTCACAGTCCAAATTCCTTTATGAGTATTCGCATATTACGCAATTCTAACACACTCAGCGTATTATGCGAATATTAGGCTATATTAATGCCATACATAGCTTTATATAATCTCTCTTAATGCTAACGCTGTGTAGTTAAGAATCACATCATATCAGTGTCTCGTACAATACTTACTTTGCGATAATAAAATATAATCTTTGGTTTTGATTAAAACGCGTGTTCGGTGTTAATAAGACTAAAGCGATTATTATATTTAACGTTTTGGGCAATAGACTCCTTTATTATAGCGGTACTGATTCCAATGTCGCTACCAAATATATCACTTAATAAACAATTTTTATAAAGTGTTTAATAAAGCGTTATTTTGGGCTTATGTTTTTGTAAATGATTCAGTCCAATACTTAACATACATTTAACTTACGTGAAACGTGGTTTAGTATCACGTGGTTTTTGTGGTCCGTATTCTTCAACAGTAAGTTCAGTAGAACTCTTTAAAAAGCCGTAATGAAGATGATGTCCTTATCGGTGGCGGATTATCCAAACTGAACTTCAACTACTTATGCGGGTACACTACAGTTTTCTAGCGTAGTTAATTTGGGAACGTCTTTTGCAATCGATATTTGAACGTTTTATTTAAGTCTTATTAATATTTGGCAATCTCTTTTCTCGGCTCGATTTCTGCTCGCAATCCGAAGTACTGTAGCATTTCATATGTCGAACTTCTTTGTGTTCGTTGTTAACTCCATCAAAGAAAAAATATAGTTAAAGTTTTCATCGCTTTGATGGACGACGCAAAGTACTAACTGGATGCCAAACTCTGTACATCTGACAACCATCCAAAAATAGCTTTGACGAGTTTTTCAAAATTATTGACAACAATTACGATCCACCAGCGCTAGAGGTCTTCGAAAGGCAACATTTTTTCATTTGGTTTGTGTGGACATATTTATGGAAACATTTGGCTCGTAGTTGTGTACGCTTAATCCAAATGGTTGGAAGTCTCACATTTCTCTTCAGTGCCAAATTCGCATCAAGTTATGTCGATATTTTCAATCGTCGCTCTGAATGGTTTACCGGAAGAATTGTTATAAGATAATTGTAAACAATTCACCACATCTAAATTTGAATATTTCTGAAATGAGCCAAGAATAAAACACAGACTCTAAGCACCTTATCATCCTACATCGATTGGAAAAGCCGAGCGTTATGTTCCTGTCCCGAAGGGTGGATTGCGAATATAAACTGTGTACTTAAGAACCTGTTTACATACCGGAATTTACTACTGGCAAGTCTCCGGTGTAACTGTTAATCGGCCCTAAACTTCGTACGAATTGGGATCTTCTTCGACCATCTCATCGTGAAAACCTGGAAAGAACACGAATACGACTATTTTCATTTACCAAAAAAAGTGCGTATTTTTATTGTTGGTGATCTCGTCTGGGTTCGGGTTATCGGAATAAAGATTAAATTAACCGTTACTGAAGTACTGGAATCCAGAATTTATAAAGTTTCTACCGAGGCTGGCATTTTATAATGTCACATCAACCAAATCAAGAAAGGAATTGAAGTAATTTAAAACAGCGATCCCAATCCTGATCTACAACTTTACACTTCCAGTACTACATCCAATATCTCCGATTCAACTAATGTTGAAGATTCAATTACAGATGCTTTTTCATCGAATGCAACTGAAAATATTACAGAACCAGCATCAGATGATACCGTAAGTACAACTTTATATCTGCGGTGGAGGAATGTAGTGTATGTGATCCTAAGTCACTACACTATTAGTTATTTGTTTTCAACTCAACCGTAATATTATTCAATATTATTTCATAATTAAGTACAGGTTATTTATTCACTGACGTATGCTTTTCTTGTTGCTTACGCGTTAAATATATCACTTGATATATCGTTTTATTAAAGTGTTTACTATAGCGTAACCCAGCGCTAATTTTTTGTATATGATTCTTAAATTTTTATTATATTTTGCAAATTAACCAAATTATGGTGAAATTAAATAAACAAAAATAAAGACGTTTTACATTAGAAAGTGGGTTAAACAATTATTTTGAGTGATTCTGATTGTTGGCGGTTTCGCTGTTTAGCCGTTTATACTGCGGTTTATTGCGATTTCATTCTAAAAAATAGTAACGGTTTGCGGTTTATAAAATTGATTTAGCGGTTCGGTGCGGTCTTGAAAAATTGAAAAAATTGAAAACACCGGAAGCTTTAATAAATATATTAAATATAATTGACTGAAAATTTGTCAAATAAGTTTTACTAATAAAAATCTATAATACTTTAATAAATTAACTGTAAACAGTTTTGAAGTTATCGAAAATAAGTGATGCCTAAAGATAACGAGGTATGTATAATAATACTATGTTATCGATAAGCGCGCGGTTAATAATAATTTATTGTGATTAATAAATATATGCCAAAATTTCAGACTAATTATAAAAAATTATTACTTTTGCAATTCATCTATATTTTATAATAATAATGAAATCCTTAATTTATAGTATGGATTAATAATTACATCTAAGAGATAAATTAATAAGTCTTAAATGTTAACAAAAACTAGTACCATATAAAATTAATCTATAATTAGGTTTTAATTTGACTGAAACGGAACAAAATTAAAATCTTTATTTTTGCTGACATTTTTTTAAAGAATTAGTACTTATAGATTTGATAATGATGGTCCCTCTATCTATCAGTCTATATAGTATTAAATGGATTCTAACTGCTCCTAAAATTAATAATGGGATTTGATGTTTTGAAAATTATAGACTTATAAATTGATATAATTGTAACTTCTGTATGAATTAACGCACATGAAGACAATTCTGGGTTAATGTATCGCTCTTTTTTAATTAAATTTTCCTAATGATTGGAAAAAAGTTGTTATATTTTTTACTCAACATTTTTTGTATTGAATTTTGTCTCCATTTTGTTATATATAATGAAAAACGCAGCAAATTATTTATAATGTATGCCAAAACTTTTACGTGTAATATGTAATTCAACAATAGATACATTACATAATAGCAAATTAATGAGTGAAAATTCATTTTGAATTTTTTTGGTATTTCCATGAGTTTGAATGAATAATTCACCACAATAATAAACCACAGTTTCAATTTTAAGAAATGTTTGGAAATATATTTTAAATATAAGAGCTATGCTTATAGATTTGCCAGTTGATAATATCGGAATCAAAAACGACTTTATGTACACTCCTAATACCAGTCCACTTAAATGACCAAAGAAAACACTCGAATAACCTACTCGACTTCAGTCGACCACTCTCGACCACAAACAACTTGACTCTAGCCTACTCGACTTCACTCGCCCTAACTAGACCTCATAAGACCTCACTCTACCACACTCGACCACACTCAATTTGACTCTAACCTACTCGGCTTCACTCGAGCTTACTCGACCTCACTCAACTTGACTCTAACCTACTCGGCTTCACTCGAGCTTACTCGACCTCACTCAACTTGAATCTAACCTACTCGACCTCACTCAACTTGACTCTAACCTACTCGGCTTCACTCGAGCTTACTCGACCTCTCTCAACTTGAATCTAACCTACTCGACCTCACTTAACTTGACTCTAACCTACTCGGCTTCACTTGAGCTCACACGACCTCACTCAACTTGACACTAATCTACTCGGCCTCACTCGAACTCACACTACCTCACCCGACCTCTCTCAATTTAACTCTAACTAACTAGACCTCATTCGACTTCAACGACCCTATTCGACAACACTCGACACTACTCGACCCCACTCGAACCTTCTCTTTCCCACTAAGCCCACTCGACACCAAACTTCACCACTCGACACTACTCGATAACACTCGTCTACACTCGACATCACTTCCTACACAATATAACTCGACCCCAATTAACATATCTCGACTTTACTGGACACAACTCGACAACTCGACAACTCGACCCAACTCGACCCAACTCGACCCAACTCGACAACACTCGACCCAACCGCCTACACAATATAAACCCCTCTCGCCTTCACAAGAAATCACTCTTTCCCACTCAGCCCACTCGAAACCAATTTAAACAACTCAACACTACTCGAATCCACTCTCCCCAATCGCCCCACTCGATAACACTCGACCCAACTCAATACACAATATAACTCGACCCCAATTAATACATCTCGACATTACTCGACCCAACTAGACACTACTAGACACCACTCTAACCCGCTCTAGCCTAACTCTAGCCTATAAATAGACCAGATTTACTGATTGCGATAAGTTTTATATCATCAAAATTCATTATTATGAATTTAATTTTTCTAACATTTATATAATTTAATAATATTTGAAACTGAGTTTGAATTAAATGTTTTTAGTTAACATCAATAAATAGTGTCTAAATTTTTTGTTTACATTCAATTAAAATTTTCATTTTGATTACTGTAAAATAAACATAATCATAAATATTTGTCAAATCATGCATAATATCATACAAATTTTCACGCAAATAACTCAAATTTTAATTAATTTAACACTAATTGAATTTAACGGTAATTATTTAATAACTGTCACCACTACCGTAAATAAAAATAAATAAACAGTTTTCAACAACTTTAGACGCGTTTTGCTTCCTTTTAACGAATTTTCCCAGAGTTGCCAGTGAGTCTAGAATTAAGTGTTAAATTCTAATCTTTCATTCACCACAATCGCCGACAATTGAAAATGAGACGTTATGGAGCTCGAGAGGCGGAGCTTAAATATTTCCCGAACACAAGCTAAAATACATCAAATTATGTACAATATTGCCACAAAATATATACTTAAACAATAAATAGATGGCATTAAGGGTTCCATTAAACAATTGGAAAAATCAATATTTAACATAAATTGGTTGTTTAATCGTTTTATGGAATGGTTTATTCATTATTTAACAGACAATTCAAAGAAAAATTATAGTTAGCTTTATTTATGATTAAAAATCTTTGTTGCATTGTTTAAGAGTTTTCATGCTTATGGTCTTAAATTTATTAAAATAGGATTGAATCCATTTATGCTAACATTAGCAATGTTATCATACATTCAAACAAAATTGAATAAAGCCATACATTAAAATATAGTAAATAAATTTAATTTAAATTTTCAAATGTTGATAATGTCTGGCCAAATGTTATGTTATATTTTTTACTCAACATTTCTTGTATTGAATTTTGTCTCCTTTTTGTTATAAATAATGCTAAACGCAGCGAATTATTTATAATGTATGCCAAAATGTTTACGTGTAATATGTAATTCAACAATAGATACATTATGTAATAACAAATTAATGAATTGAAATTCATTTTGAGTTTTAATGGTATTTCCATGAGTTTGAATGAATAATTAACGAGTGATTCCCACGTTAATAGATATGCAAAAGATCGTAATGCTTCCACTATTCCTTTGCTCATTTCTATAGCTTCGAGTGGCGGTGATTCCAGTATCGATGGCTTTAAATGTTTATCGATTACATACTGCGAAACCAACTTTACATTATCCAAGTTTCCGTCGCAAAGATTATATCTGTCTTCGATTCCAAGTATATAACCAATAGCTCTCCAAAGATGTAAATAATCTTCAAGTTCTTTTCGAGTGCATGATATACCCATTTGTTTTGGAAACAGTACGATACAACCAACAAAACCAAGCTATAAATTAATTCATTACTGATGTAAAATTTTATTGTTCAAAACATTAAAAATGGTTAACAGACTTTGGAATTGTAAAAATCATTATTTTTATTGAAAGTCCGATTAAAAAAGTCACAATTATGTTTTAAGTAATTTTTTTCATAAAAATTCATTCATTTTAATTCTTTTAAATAAAGGTAACAATGGTTCAACTTTTTCAAACCACTAACTCAACGAATAAAATTAAAAAATAGAACGAAACAAAATAAAATTGTTATTACTATAATATAAACAAATTCGAATCAAACCATTAAATCATTATTAAAAATTTTATTAAATCAATTTAACAATACTTTTAACTTTAGATTATTTTTTTCTATAGAATTATTTCCTAATTATGACATTTGTTAATCATTACTCGTTTGATCAAAAAAGTTTCCAAAAAACGCTAAATTAAAACATTTGATAACAATATTTTGTATATAAAAAAAATTTAATGGTATAATGGTTTTATAATTGTTTTTCTAATTAAAACTTGAACAAAACCAAACCATATTTATTTTCTGTACTACAGAAGTGTGCATTCTATTAACATGAATCAGTATTTTAAAATTCATTTTAGAAAAATTAATTTATAAAAGATTAAATTTATATTTAAAATGGATACATGCGCTTCACTATTTTTATCCAAAATATCCTGTTCATACCACAGTTTCAATGTTAAGAAATGTTTGGAAATATATTTTAAACAAGTGATGCCCGTTGCATAATGCAACGGAAAAAGATGAACACAGTTTAGCGCCATAGGGAACTGCCCCCCAGGCCATGCCTGTGCCCCGTAATTTCCCCGTAGGGACCGGCGGGAGTTAGTTCCGGGCTCAAAAAATGAAACAAATATAACTGAATTTTGAGACTTAAGTGATAAATAATTAATTTTCCAGGACTTTTTTATATACAATATTTAAGGTAGAATGATCATTAATACTTTCATTATGTCGAATTTGCACTTTTAAATGCTCTGACATGCGTACACGTGAAAAAGCAACATACAACTGCCCATGAGAGAATACTGGTTCATTTAATAAAACGCCTACACGATCTAATGTTTGTCCTTGACTCTTATTTATTGTCATAGCGTAAGCCAATCTTATCGGAAATTGGTGACGGCAAAGATTGAAAGGAAGCATTGGATCATTTTCTGTATTTAATGTAATTCGGGGAATATAGTAACTCTTTCCTTTAAATGGGCCTGTTACTATTTCCGCATCTAAAATATTATCTTGCATTTTATTAATTATTAAACGTGTACCGTTGCATAATCCGTGCTCTATAGACATATTACGTAAAAGTATAACAATGGCCCCAACTTTTAAATTTAGGCAATGAGGAGGCAGGCTAGATGGATTAATAGTGTTTAAATATTCAACAGGAAAATTAATGGTTACATGATTTTGATCTTCAAAATCCAAAGCTTTAACAGTGTCAATACTTTTAAAAACTTTGGTCTGTCCCTCTAAGCTTTTTAAAACTTCTTCATTAACTTTGTTAACAATATCATTTGTTGGGCATAAGATTGCATAATTTACAAAATTATGAACAGAAGATAGATTCAAAGAATGTCCATAAATATCTTTTACAATATCATAAGATATATATTTATCCGGTATTATAATTTTATTTGATACCGCATCAAGGTGCATTAGCATATCATTACCTATAGAAAGCAACCACTTTGAAAAATTAAGATTTAAGATCTTATATTTTCGGTTAAAGATATATGTTGAAAAATATGCCAAGAATGCCATTGTTTAACACATGCGGATTCAATCTGTGGACGTGAAGCTTTGGGAACTACAGGTAATATTTGTCTAAAGTCACCACCCAAAACAATTGTCTTTCCACCAAAGTGTGTGTTTGGGGTTCTCATTATATCTCGTAAAGTAACATCAATTAAATTCAATGCGTCTTTTGGAACCATTGATATTTCATCAAAAATAATTACATCTACATTTGATAATAATATTTTGTCTCTATTTCTTAAACTACATGTTGATGATGAATGAATATTTAAAGGTAATCGAAATAGTGTATGGCATGTTCGGCCTTGGGGTAATAAAATTGCAGCTATACCTGTCCAAGCAACACATAATACTAATTTATTAATGGCAACCAATTTATGATAAATAGCTGTGTATAAAAATGTTTTCCCACTACCTCCTGGTCCATCGATACAAAAATATCTTTGTACTAAGTTATTTCAAACAGCAGTTATTATCAAATCAGCACAATAAAGTTGCATTGTGATCAATTGTTGATACATGTTTTGGCCTAAGAGCTCATTGTCCTGTTGTGTAAATGTACGAATAGTTAAGTTTAATGTATTAATGTTATTAAAAAGAGGTAGGCCAAAATCAGAGCATGATTTACCTTGATTTTCAAAACAGGTCTCAAAAAAGTTTAAACATTTTGCAATAGACTGCTCATTCGTTAGATGATATAAGTTAATATAATCTTCAATAAAATGGTTCATGAATTCATTCCATAAAATAAGAGGATTAGGTATTTCGCAATAAAGTAAAATATTAACAAATAAATGACGCAATTGATTTGGCATATTCCATTGTACGGCTTCCTGTTGACATAACCTAAATTCATCATTATTTCTAATTAACCCTCGTAGTAGAGCTGATTCTTTAAAAGTACTGCACGTGTGATCTCCAACGTTTAGAATATCTTCGAATGATTTAAAACCTGGAACGGCAATGAGAATGAGACGTAAGTGAAAACATTCAGAATCTCTTGGAGAAACAGAACGCAACCTTCCTAATGAAGTGTGATTATTAATATAACGTTGCCATTTGTTATTAACCCATCTATATTTTTCTGGAATGTTGTGATATAATATATTACGTGCACTTTCATCTTCTGTATTTAATTTAAAACATTCAATTAAAGTCGAATTTGGTGCATTTCTTATTGCTCGTGCCTCATATCCATCACGATAATAAACTGATTGACGATTTTGTAAGTGTACGGATAATCTGACAACTTTATGAGATTTATCATGACATAAATTCTCCGTTATTCGCCAGCAAGCTTCAGGAGCTGACACATATCTTGTATCTAAATATTCTGTTATTTCATCCAAATCTACTACAGTTTCATTATTTCTTTGGTATGCTTTTACTTGAATATGTGCTCTATCAGGTCCTTTATGTATATATTTATAAATATATTTGTAACTTTTAACAGAAGCACTATATTCAACATTAATATGGGCTTGAAATATTAGTAACAAATAAGGATTGTATGGTACCACCCAGCCATTGTGAATTAAAATATTTCCAAGCATGATTTGTTCATCAGTATTATTTGGTCGAAAGTAAGAAGGAAAACCATTAATATTTGCATTTGTTTCGGACGTAAATTGCTTTGGAAAATTTTTTGTGCATTTACCATTCATCATACATGGCGCATTTGGATTATACACACCACATGGTTTATGAATCATATGTTTCAAAACTAATTGTCTTAGTTCTGGGTTTTCGTCGAGTCTAGGTATTCTCGCCATTATTATTTGATCCAATGCAGTTCCATCAAGAAATTTATCCTCCTCTCGTAAAGTAAATAGTGCATGACAGTGTGGAAGACCCCTTTTTTGAAATTCAATTGTCCATACAAAGGCAGTTATTTCTCCAAATATGTGATTTTTAGTAATTAATTCCAAATAATGTTGCAGTTTAAGATAAAATACTTTCGCAATTAAATCAGGTCTGTCAGAAGGATTTTGGCCAGGTTTTAATTCATTTTTGATTTCAATCCAATTAGGATTACATGTAAATGTAATAAATAAATCTGCTCTTCCATATTTTCTAACAATAGCCATTGCATCTTGATATTGTTGCTGCATATTGCGCTAGCTACCTGGAAAGGATGACGGAATAATAACAATATTGCCGACTCTAACATTTGTTTGACTTGTATAGTTAGCAGCAATATTTTCAACATAGTCATGTAATCCTTGATAGCTTTCCATTCTTAAGTCACTTTGATGAAATCGGTACCAATCTAAAGTGTTTGATTCTGAAAGAATCCAAGCATGACAAAGATATTGCTGGAAAAGTCGACCACCATAAAGAATATGATTAAAAACATGAGAAAATCCATCTTTAGTAATGTCTAATCTTGAGGCAATTTTATAAGAGTACCATTGAATTGGTGTTAATCGATAACGTTGAGCGGATCTGTATTCTACATCATGTTCTAAGCCAACTCGCCAACCTTGTTCACCGCAAGGAAAAAATAATACGAAAACCATAGGATCTACATGTTGGATTTTTTGGTCTAGTTCGGTCATTTCTGAACCTGAATTTGGAAATACAGAGATGTCGATTCTCGAAGGAGGTTCACCATCACTTTGAGGCTTATATATCAGTGCTATTTCGTCAACTGTTGGTGGATTATAAACCCTTCGATCATTCGCATCTTTTTTAGGAAAAATTAAGTTAATATGTTGTGAAAGATCTCGATTTAATTCAATTGATTGCTTGTATAAATCACCTAATTTTTTGTAGGCCTGAACATATGGATTATCTCGCCTAAGCACTCTATCAATTATTTCCATAACAGAGTTTCGACATCTTAGATTACAATCATTGGCTAATCGATTGTCAACAGCTTCGGCTGGATCTAGAATAAACAGCTGTCCATATCTAGGAAGATTTTGTCTTTGTCGCGATCTTTCATGTAAGTTAGTAGTAACACCGTAATAAATTTGCCCTTGAACACAATATACCGGGGGCCCTCTGTTATTGAACTCTATAGATGTAGCTTTAAAAGAAGCTATCGCATTGGAACTATTATAAATTCGAATTTTTTCACGAAAATGGACATCCATTTCGCTTGTACCGGTTAATAATTGTTTAAACTCTATTGGATAATACTCCCGCCTTGATGTATTAGAATAATCGGTAATTTTCACTTTTCCATTATGACAACAACAATGCAGTAATGTTCCTTTTTCAGCAGAAAAGTGTAGGGCTTTGCAATGAGGAATTTCGCATATTTTATTCATTTGCCCTAAATAATGTGAAATAGGATCTTGGAAATTGTGGTCTAAAACAGCAGCACGAAATTTTGGATTATTCCGCCGTAATGAAAGATACCTTGTACGTTGTGTTAGAGCATTGTTATATCTATTTATCATACGTTGGTCGTCATTCAATAGTAAACGTTGTTGTCTATGAGCTGATGCATTGTGTCGACGAATATCTGTAAGTTCAGAATCGGTGAAAAGAAGACGTCTGACTCTCATGTTTTGAGCGTTATTTGCAAGAATATTAGCTCTTTCTTGTTCAGTCATATTTGCACGTGGTCTTTGAAAACGATTTACAGTATTAGATTCTAATGAATGATTTGAATATATTCCTGAAGGTGTTCTTACATTTGGCAAAGTTGTATCAATACTCTCAGTTGTTTGTAGAGAGTTGTCATTATTTGCGAGGGAATGTGCCAATCTTGCACGGGAAGATCTCCTGTTATCACGTTGTTTAACTCGGAATAATACTCTTTGCTCAGTTGTCATTGACAAAAGTCTTCTTTGATACCTACTTATATTTGTGGAAGTAGGTGGGGTTGTGTTTAAGTCGTGGTTTGACATAATTTAAATATTAATAAAAATTGTAAATTATATTGTTGTGGTTTATGTTGGTTTTGTTATCGCTGATTATGTTGTTGATGTGTTTGTCGTTGTCGCTGATGGTGTTGTGGGCGTTGATGGGGTTGTTGTCGCTGATGGTGTTGTCGCTGATGGGCTTGTTGTCGCTGATGGGGTTGTCGCTGATGGGGTTGTTGTCGCTGATGGGGTTGTCGCTGATGGGGTTGTTGTCGCTGATGGGGTTGTTGTTGCTGATGGTGTTGTCGCTGATGGGGTTGTTGTCGCTGATGGGGTTGTTGTCGCTGATGGGGTTGTTGTTGCAGTTGGGGTTGTTGTCGCTGTACTCCTCTTATACTACCATTCACTGTTTCCCATAATATCTCCCTCTCCCCTAGTGTCTTCCTACTACTTAGTGTCTCCCTCTACTTAAGTGTCTCCCTCTCCCTAAGTGTCTCCCTCTCCCTTAGTGTCTCACTACTACTTAGTCTCTTCCTCTCCCTAAGTGTCTCCCTCTCCCTTAGTGTCTCCCTACTACTTAGTCTCTGCCTCTCCCTAAGTGTCTCCCTACTACTTACTGTCTCCCTCTCTCTAAGTGTCTCCCTCTCCCTTAGTGTCTCCCTCTCCCTTTGTCTCTCTCTCTCCCTTTCCCTTAGTCTCTCTCTCTCCCTCTCCCTTAGTCTCTCTCTCTCCCTCTCCCTTAG
>JAQGAW010003690.1:0-12072 GCA_034698025.1 Phthiracarus crinitus | reverse complement strand
AATACTGTCCACACTGCTATCATATTACTACTACTTCGGATACACTACAATTTACTGGCGCAGTCGGTAGGATTGGTTATCGTCTACTGATCGTTTTCGTGTTCGTCTTCTTTTATTTTTCGATTTGGTTTAATTCTTTCCGACTTTTAGCTTCCTTATTATGGCCTCAATTCTTGGATCAATTTCTGGATTCAACCCGAAAGAATGTTGATTTACTGCATACGTCGAACGACTTCGGGCCTTCTTCGATGTCAACGCTGATAAAGAGGAAAAGAAAGTATATTTATTCATCGCATTGATGGGCGATTCGATGTATCAACTCTTCAGCGAATTAAGCACACCTGATAAACCATCGACGAAGACGTTTGAAGAATTGGTACGAATCCTGAACAACCACTACGAGCCTCTAGCCTTAGAAGTCTGCGAAAGATAACACTTTCTGGCACGGAAGCAGAAGGACAACGAATCACTTTCAGCGTTTATAGCGGATCTTAATAAACTCTCCATATCATGTAATTTTGGCGATTATTTGTCAACCGCATTACGTGATCAATTCGTCGCAGGCATCAGAATCGAAACAACAAAGCGTCGTTTATTTACTGAATCCAAGCTCACTTTCGATTGCGTAGTATCTCTCGCTACTCAAATGGAAGTCGCAGATAAGGAGAAATAATGCAATGTTAGAAATACATTTTTCAAATGAACCAATTTAGACAATGATATCATAGATTAATCAGTGATTTGTTTTCGAGTTTCAATATCAATACTTCGAAGATTAGGCAAATGATAGCTAATGTCGATGAAAAACTCGTCACCAATACTTCTATATTCCAATGATAAATACTTGATATTTGAATACTGTATAAAATATTCACTTTTGCATAAAATCGCATCATTTCTCGATCTAATTTCGATTTTAAGATCTTTTATTGATGAAAGTTTTGAAAATAAGTAAATGATTCCCAAAGCTATTGTCGCAATCAGTACAACCAAAATGTATATATTTTAGTTTTCCAAAGTTTTCCATCAATTTTATTATATAGTAATCAATTTCCTGTCGATCCCATTGTTGTCTTCGAAATTATATATATATTTTTAAATGTAAATGTTGTAGATTTACAAGATTACAAATAAATGAAAGAGTTGTTTGCCAAAACATATATACATATACATTGATTTTCTTGATTTGATTTCTATACTTTTCCGTTAAAATGCGAAGACTATCTATATTTACTGCAGATTTGATGTTTAGACAAATAGTTTTGGTCGACAATTATAAATGATGCCAAATATTGAGTTTCAAATTTCGTCATATTTACACTATAACTCAGAATATTTTTAATATGACTATTGTTTGATTCGTCAGAGAATTCTAAACGTAATGTTTTTATTTTGTGTCCATATATGCGTCCAAATTCTAATAAACCACTTTCCGTTAAACTAATTTGTTGTTCAAAATCAAATGAAACAATGGTTCGACCAATCTTTTGTGTATCCAAAAATTGCAAATGATTACCAATTAATGTGAACACACAGTGATCCCAATCGTAATCCAATTGAACACATCGAATATATTTACACCTTTTCAGCACAAATTCGAGTTCTTGTGCGCGATTTTCTTGATCATTATGTCTGAAAGCTATATTCAATGAGTCATATTGAAATAGGTTAAATATCCTTATACTAATTTGTTTGTTATATATGCATCTTTGCCACTGTTTCGACACTCTTTCGTATTTGATTTTATCATTGAATGGTAAATATGATAAAATCAGTTCAACCAAATCATCGCAAAGATATTCAAAGAATGACATATTTTGTGAATTTTGTTGTTCGTTATCTTCTTAAATAATATCCTTTCTAACTATTTCTGCCATTATCTAAATATGTTTAAAAGATTTTCACGAAAATAATAATTTTCTAATTATTTAAATAGACATTTTCGATAAGACTCCTGTTAACAATAGAAAAGTTATTTAATAATTATATGCGAATGGTATTGACATTATTTGATAATAGTTTTAATAATGTTTACTCATTGTTGTAAATAAATAATATTTAATAAAAACTAGGATAAATGCTTCATTTGTGTAAACACTCATAATTTTACCCCTTTTACTGCATTACCTCTATAGTGCGATTTATTTTTCAAACGAATTTCTTAATTCGACCCATCCGTGACGTAATATTAATCACTTTAGATATTAAATTAACTTAAATTTTTCTAATGATTTAAACGAAATTAACGAATTTTGGTAAATCTAAGCATTCTAAATATATCTAACGATTCTACGATTCTAAATTAACTGAAAATAAGCTAAAAAAATGATGAAAATATAAAATATATTGAAAATATAAAAAATATTGTTGAAATATTTTATTATTAAAAATTTTCTAAACTCAGTTTTAAAAATATATAAAAAATGTTAATTTAGATTAAAATACAGACTATAATTTACATCAGTTTCTATTTATACAGACTTATTTTCATAATATTAATAAATATATGATAAATTTAAGGTTTCTTTAGAAAACTTTAATGTTTGTTTGGCTTAAACCCATTATTAAATTAAATAATGCCTAAAAATTTCTAACGATTTTTCAACTTATTTCTAACGATTACTTAACGATTTGGCACTAATTTTTATAACGATTTTCAAAGCCCTAGTTATTAATCATTGCTATTCAATACGCAGAAATAAATTAATTACATTTATTTAAGGAAATTAGAAATGATAATATGTAATGAATTGAACAAATAGTAAAGATTAATGCAGATAAACAATGATTCTTAATACAGTTTTAGCAATAAAAGGCGTTAAATTTATACTCATTAATGATGGCATTTATTCATGTTTTTATTAAATAATAGTCATTTACAACAATGGGTAAACATTATTAAAATTATTAAATAGTATTTATATGAAGCACGTGTAATAAATTTTCTTTTGTTTACAGGAGTCTTATCGAAAAAATATATATTTAAAGAATTAGTAAATCAATATTTTTCGCGAAAACCTTTTAAATATATTTAAATAATGGCAGAAATAGTTAGAAAGGATATTAGTTTAGAAGATAACGAACAACTAAATTCACAAAACATTTCATTCTTTGAATATCTTTGCGATGATTTGGTTGAACTGATATTAGTATATTTGCCAATCATTGATAAAATCAAATTCGAAAGAGTATCGAAACAATGGCAAAGATGCATATATAACAAGCAAAATAGTATTATGATAAGTAACAGATTTCATGATAACATGATCTCATTGAATCAGAAACTTTATAACAATCATCAAATGATTCGCCCGAAGGAATTTGAAAATATTCTCAAAAGATGTAAATATATCCGCTGTGTAAAATTGGATTGCCTTTTCGATTACGACATCTTTACAATAATTGGTAAATATTTGCAATTTTTGGATACATTAATGTTTCGTCAATCATTCGCATCATTTGATTTTGGACAATCAAATAATATTACGGAAAATGGTTTAATAGAATTTGGCAGAAAATATGGACATAAAATAAAAACATTATATTTAGAATTCGCAGACGAATCAAACATAAGTCCAATTAAAAAGTTTTTGAGTTATTGTGCGAATATAACGAATCTTGAAACTCGATATTTGGAATCATTTATAATTGTCGATCAAAACTATTTGCCTAAACTTGAAATCGTAAGATATTTTCAAGTCGAATCTGAAGAAAACTTAAATAGTGTACGGATTTTAACGGAAAACTATAGAAATCAAATCAAAGAAATCTATATAAATGTATATATGTTTGGACGAAGAACTCTCTCATATATTAGTAATCTTGTAAATCTACAGCATTTACATTTAGAAATATATAATTTCGAAGACAGTAATGGTAGTGATCAACAGAATATAAATGGTTATATAAGAAAATTGTCGGAAAACTGCAGAAAACTAAAATATTTGGATTTTGGTTGGAATGATGACAAAAATAGTTTTGGATATGATTTACCTGTAAATATATTTTACGCATTTTCAAAATTTTCTTCATTGAAAAATCTGAAAATCAACATTTGGTCATCAAATGAATCAATTTTATGTAATTGTGAATGTTTTAATATGTGCTCAAATATTAAGTATTTATTATTGAAATATAGAAGTATTGGCGACGAGTTTTTCAACGATATAAGTAAGCATTTGCCAAATCTTCGAAGTATTGAAATAAAAACTCAATTACCACTCACTGATCAATCACTGATATCATTGTCTAATTTGGTTTATCTGAAGAAAGTATGGATAATACAAAATGGGTCTGAAAATATGTATATCACTGATATCGGTGTTTGTCAACTCATCGATTCGTGCATTAATATCGAAGACGTTCTGTTTTATGGGAAATCGAAAATAACGATCAAAACCATTGATAAGTTAATAGATATAGCATTAGAAAGAAAAAGGATTTCCATTATATTCTCGCTCTATGCTATCAATTATTTTGAAATCGGCATCAATAGATTTGAGAATTTACCAAAAAATTTGTCGATTAATGTTAGACGTTGAAAATACAATATTTATAAATTTATATTAATTTTTTAACGATATTTTGAATTAGAAAAATGTCAACTAATAAATCAATATTTAAACTATAATTACTCAATAATATATTTATTATTTCTTACTAATACTCAATATTCTAAATTTTATTAATCAGTCATAAATTTTTTTGTAACATTTAGCTATACGTTTATTTATTTTTCATAAATACATTTGCAAATCAATTATATTTTATTAAATTTTTTTGCCAAAAAAAACCACGCCCTATAGAAAAACACAACAAATTAAAAAAAATAGTTTTTTGAATTTTTGGCCTAAATTTAAATGGGTCACACTAACTCATTGGTTTTGATGCACAATTTTTTTACTTTTGACTATAAATGTTTAAAAATTTTCAATTTTTTCTTGTTTTTGAATTTTGCCAATTTTATGTGGGAGTGGTCGAATTTTTAAAATTTCTAGGGGGTCAACCCTAAGCTAGCACCACCCCTTGTGTAACTATGAGTATAATAGATAATTAATTTTAATGATTTTTTGTTCGCGAGTATTTTATTTTGATCGAAATAAAATCAATAAAAAGCTGACTAAATATTTCTCAAATTAATTCGATGCACTGTTTCATAATATTAAATGATTACACTCTTCATATTTTAGACTTTATTGCTAGAGTTAACGCCAGACAATACTTGCCAACCATTGCCATACGTTTGATTCATATTTTGCGCCAATAGTGATACGACTTCAATATAACTGTATCCGGAATCTAATATTGCGGTGTCTTTAAAACAATATGCAATTACATTGCCTCATTCACTTCATTTCTATAGGACTTAATATCGTATGCAGAATAGCATGTTTTAAGAATTACTTATAATATTATTTATTAGAATTATGAGAATCATTTTTAATTAACGATGAAAACTTACGAAATTCTTTTTATATTTTTTATATATTATAAAAATGTTTGCATAAACACATTTTAATGTTCACGCAAATAATAAGATATTTTATCAAAACTTTATAATTAAAGTATGATTAATAAGTTTTTTTTATCGAAAAATATTCAATATTCTTTGTACGTCCATCTGTCCGTCACACCCTAAAATCGATAAGCTGAACTTCTCTTCGAGATAGTCAGCTAAAAAATATTTTCTTAAAACCGTAAACAAATTTCATATAAATAGTGACATAAATAGTTTATTTAAAGCGATGTCATAATAATGATTTAGAATTACAATAAGTAATATATTTTTATGTGTATTCAATATCTAACTCAATATCTTTCAACGACTATCATGTAAAACAGTGACTTTAATAGATTACATAAAGTGATGTCATTAATATGATATCGAATTATAAAAAATAATAGAAAATTAAAAAATGTTCAGTTCAAAATTTTTAACAGAAAATTTAAATTTTAGCTTAAACTAATAGAACGACATTTGTAATGTTTTCAAAGGAATAATTGGATAAATTTATATTTATATAGATTTTATTGATTTAAATTATGCAACATTTCAATACAAATAAAATACTGCCTCCATATATGATCATTGAAAATGCTGGCAATCACTTCTATGAGATAGGATTGTGGCAGTTTATGATTGGAAATGCAAAGAGAAGTCGTATATATTTTCATCCAATTCTAACACTAATTTTTATAATTATACTAAGCATTCGATCATTTCTTTCTTTAATAACTAAAACTGAAAACAAAGATTTTTTTATCAAAATCGGAGACTACTCTTACTTTTTAAATATACGCTATCATAATAACTTGTATATTTTATTAATTTATTTTATGGCGATTATCACTCAATCAATACATTACTGGAATTACAAACATGGAATTTATCCGATACATATGAAATTACTTGAAATGATGGCTGGATTTGTTTCGCCACAATCTATTATTCTCAATAATCAGAAAAATATTCCAAAACTTTTGAATAAATCACGATTAATATTCAAATTAATTTAATTCAATTCTACTTATATATTACCAATTTTTCAGTTTTATTCTTAGTTTGGTTCCATTTGCTATTAATTATTCTTTATAGCAACCTTTTTATATATTCGCTTCCTTGGAGTTTACTATTAACTTATGGCTTGTGTTGTTATTTCAATTTTATTGTTTGGCAAATGACATATTTTTATTTGATTTGCTTTTATTTGAAATTAAAAATAATGAAAAAGAATTGTGAAATCGATAATATGATTAATAAATCTATTGTTTTAAAGCTCATTAATTCAAAGCAAGTACTTTATAATTAAATTATTAATTATTTTCGATTTTATGAAATATTGACTTTATAATTATATTAAACTTAATTAATTATTTTATTATTTTATATATTTTATCGATTATTGCATTATTTTTCTTGAAATTAAATGAAATATCTACAACGCGTGCATCGGTTCGGTTCAAATAAAACCTTTTTTAATTTTATCTCGGGTTTCATTATGACAACCCGTTAACAGCTTCACAATTTGATTTGATTTTTTAACTATTATTTTTACATTATAAAATCCATTAAACTCTATGCTTTCTTTGAACATTTAGATGTGTTATATGAAAGTTGTTTATTGTTTTAACCCAAACGTTGAACATAATTATTGTTTAAACATCTTTATTAATAATTATGATTATTATTAATTTAATTTTAAACTTAAATCAGTCATAAAACACGCCCTCAAAATTTTCGCGTATTTTTTTAGCTTAAGTTAGAGAAGTGCAGGTTCTTTATGGGAATCAATCCAAAATTTTCGAACACCTTCCACATTGCATGAGACTTAGCATATACTGTACATACAATGCTTTTTGTCAATTGTTATCGAAACGAATTCATATTAGTTTAATATATGTTTTTAATTGTGTTTGTTTTCAATATATATACGAGAATATAAAAATCTGATAAATATTAACTTAAAGAGATATTAAAAAATTCATTAAAAATGTATTTTGAAATGATTCGGATTAAAGTTTATTAAATTTACAAAATTTTTAACTAATTTTCAATTGATTAGCAAAATTTTGTCTTTAAAGATAATGCATTGAAAAATTACTGATTTATTATGTACATGTTAATTGAGGAAAATCTAAAATATCAAAAATACTCAATTTATACTAAATAAGTTAATATCGCGCAAAGTAAGTTTAGGGCGATCTTTATCCCTTTATTCAACTGAGGTGTTAATGTCTAAATTCTTATGTTATGTCTAAAGATTTAGGCTGACATGAGGGGTCACTATATGTGGAGGACAGAACCCTCCTATGTGGGTAAAGGTGGAAAATCTTCATAATTTTATTTGGTGGGGTCGTTTGAGATGTGGCGGATGGGATTGGGTAGGGTCGGTTGGGGCCGAGTGGTACCGATGGATTAAACTTTTATATTTTTATCGCCAATTTACTGTACAAATTCTTTAAAGTAAAAAACTTTTGGATTATTCGTCGAATTGAATCTTGAATTATTTTTCAGTATCCGTCAGATTAAATTTTTAAACTCAATTAATTTTATTATTCAAGTAAGAACTTAATTCTTTTGAAGTGAAACAATTAGGATATGAGTTGTCTACAAAAAGACAATTAGTTTATTTTAAAATTCATTAGAAATTTATTATAATTTATTTTAGTAATATTATTTATATGACTAAATTCTCGATCGAATAATAAATAAAAGGGTTGTTATTACTAAAACGAAATCCATCCACATATGAAAAGTGTTTTTCTCCAACCATTATATTGAAATAATTAAGGTTTTCATTAAATAAAGCAGATTTTATTCCATCGAAAACCATTTTATTTAAGCATACAGATCCTTGAGCTATGGTCTCGAAATAACAGTTATATAAATATTTGAATAATTTGTAATTTTTCAATGCAGTAACGGTTGCATTAAATATAATGTTAGTTAGAGAAGCATTATTTAAACCATTCACTGCTAATACTGGTGCCAAAGGTATGGCAGCGTTTGTTACATTATCGAAATAATCCTATTTATTTAAATTAAATATTTTGTAAATCAAATAACTATAATATCAAAATTGTTATAAATAATTAATTTACTTCAGTTGTGAATGTGTTTATTACGCTTAATAGTTGAATACTTAAAAGTGATAGTCTTTGTGTGAAAAGTAAAACAAAGGGTTTGACTCGTGTTGCAAATTAAGCGAATTAAAACTAGTGTTAACAACAGACAATACATTTGATTCAAATTTTGAGCTAACAGTGATGCGACTTCAATATAACTGTAATTATATTGTAATAACGAGAGTGTCTTCGAAACGATATACAGTTCTGTTGTCTCATTCACTTCATTTCTATATGTTTTAATATCTAATGCATAATAGCATGTTTTACAAATCTATAATAAAAGAATGCGAATCATTTTCATTTTTATACAAAATATAACTTACAAAAATTTAAATTCCCTTTATATAGATAGAAGTGGTTGGATAAGCTGTTTCCACAACCCATACTGGCTTAGCATATCTGGAAAGCAAGTCTGAAATGTCTTTTGTTAAGTTTGGGAGCGATCCGTCCCAAAAGCAATAGTAATACAATCCTATGATATCAAAGCTAACATTTTGTGTTTCGATGCCATCGAAAAACCATCGTAAACTTGTATTATAACATATTATGAAATATAAGAATTTTATTATATTTCTTATAAAGAAAATATTTTATATTATTTACTTTCGTTGAATTATCGCATGATTTTATCGCTTCAAATCCAGCGTTCAATAATTTACCCAACGGTACAAAGTCATTATCATTAACTTTTCCATCTTTCCATAGCATTCTGTTTATTTCATTACTAATTTCTACGCTATCGGGTGCTGTTCCCTGTGATTTCAACCCATTAAAGATGTCTAATGTATAATTGTAGACATCATCCACTTAAGTGTCAATCGTATGATTTGCCCACGCTTTTGGTTTATGCTGTTTTAACTGATCGGCCCAGTAATCAGAATAATGATAATAAATCATTATTTTTAGTCCTTTATTTAGAAAATAAATTTATTTGTACAAAATTTAATAAACAATATTATTTAATAATATAAATTACCAGCTGCTTTATCTTCTTTGGCAAATAATCAGAAGGATTATTCCATATTCTTAGTCTAATGTAATTTACACCAACGCTTTTCAAAAACTTTAAAGGGTTTTGCTGTTTACCATATGCGTAGTAATACTTCTGTAATAATCTACAATCTAAATCTTATTTACATCAATAAAGAAAAAATCTATTTTTTACTATGTTAACATACGACTTTCAGAAGTTAAATGGAAATAAACAATTTATATATACACAGTTTGTCAGAAATTATTCAAAACTCTAAATTGTATAAACCAAACTTGTAAACAGGAACCCGATTTGTCGGGCCCACGATTTGTCGGGCCCCCGATTTGTTCCTCACTTCCTGAATCATCGGGTTCGTGATTAAAAATAAAAAACTCGGGCCGTGTCGGGCTTAAAGTTTCTTTAATTTTTATGGAATATTCTCATTTTATATATTTCAAAAATTAAAAAAATTAAAAATGTAACATTTTCTTTTAATATATATAAAATGATAACAAAAACTCAACTATAACCTGTAAAAGTGGATTATTTTTTTTATTTAAAAGTCATATTTCCACGAATTTTAAATAAAACTCTTTTGACTTTTATATAATCGGGCTTAGGCCGGCCCAACTTCAAACTTTCAGGCTCCTATACGACCAGGGTCTGACAATTTTAACGATTTACTACTCTATTATAAACGGTTTTATTAAAATATATCGACAGCTAAACGCTTCTTTAATTAATTTAGAGATAAAAGTGAACAAAATCTAAAGGTGTAAAACAACTTCATTAATGATCGAACACATTCTATAATATTTTTCAGGTTAAACGGGTAAATTTCTGCAATAACACCATTAAAAGGGGAATTGTTGGAAGTGTCTAATCAAGAACTTATCATTGATACCAAACATATATATCTGAAACCCCTAAAAAAACTTAAAATCGATATTTCTATTTATTACAGCATTGCTTATGCAGAGAAATTCGTTTATATTTGGACTCCTATTTAGATTTAGGCATTTCGGAGTAGAAAAAATCTGTTATAACGTTGCTATGATATTAAAACTTGTAAAGAATGTAATGTATTATTACGTGATCTTTTTTATGTATTTGTTTGAGTAATATCATTAAATCGAGTTCACATCAAGAAATAAAATTAAACGTTAACTTCGCAACGGATGATTAGTATCCCAAATGTTTAAAATAATGTTGTAATTATAATATAACTTGTTTATATAAATGGAAATTGATAAAAATTATTTATATACAAAATAAAAATTAAATACCAATATATAATCAAATATAATAATTATAGCTATTAATGATTGTAAATTCCTTCTTTCATTTTTTAATTGCACAAAATTTTTGATTTTAAAGTACAGACAGTAAAATTATTTCCATTGGTTATGGTTAACAAATATCATAATTATTATATGATATGAGTATTGTTCACACCTTCCAACTTCTCGAAGTGTTTTTGACAGTTTTTTATATTAAGTAAAGTAACAGCTGATGCTAAACAACAACAACGATAACAATTAATTACAATTAATAATAATAATAATAAATATGAATAATAAACATACGAATAGTTGGATCAGAGAGAATAACCATAACAAAAGTGTTTGGTGTAAACGATTCGATAAATGCAGCAAAATTTGAATTTTTAAATTCCATTGATTGTATTTGTGCCGCTATTTTACTACAACTTAATTTAAAATGTTTTAGAATATTTGAAATTTTTTCGAAACGCTGGACATCTGGATGTGGTCTGCGTTGACAATAACAGATGATAAGTAATGTCGATCTTTCAAACAACAATACTTCGTCTGCTTCAACAATATCTGCAAACAAATTCAAATGCTTTTCCAATTCTTCAACATTTGGTACTAAAGTATAGACTATTGTTGACCACGCCTTGTATAGTGTTTCGTCCCATATTGCTATCAAATACAATAACAAATATAACACTTATGAATATTTGACTGTATTGTTGACATACACGTTGGAAAGCATTTACATTCCAATGGAAGCGATAATCGTTTCAAATATATTTCTCTTTCATTGAATATCTTTTTATTGAAAAACATTTTAAATAATATTTTAATTAATGAATGAATTAATGATATTATTTTCATTAATAAATAGAAAGTATATTATTTTTATGAATGAATTGAATACCAATTTCCTTTGATCTTCTCCTTGAATTAAATCCATTTTATTAATCAGACAAAAGATGTTTGCTTCGGGAGAGAACGCAAGAATCGCCTAAACAAAGGATAGGTATGGAATGGGTTGCAGTAAATTGTGACCAGAAATGAGATTTTTATGGTGTCATAGCATGTCATATTGTATGGTATTATGGAGTCTATTATAGGAAATTATGGTGTCAATTAGACCTGGAAAAATTATCGGGACGGGACAGGACAGGATCGGGATTGAACAAATTTTTACGGGATTTGTCGGGACGG
>JAQGAW010003689.1:0-12076 GCA_034698025.1 Phthiracarus crinitus | reverse complement strand
CGTATAATACAGTGAAAAAACGGCATATGCCAAAAAATCCGAATCATACAGTGAAAAAACGGCATATGCCAAAAAATTCGAATCATACAGTGAAAAAACGGCATATGCCAAAAAATTCGAATCATACAGTGTAAAAACGGCATATGCCAAAAAATCCGAATCATACAATGAAAAAACGGCATATGCCAAAAAATCCGTATTATACAGTGAAAAAACGTCATATGCCAAAATATCCGAATTATACAGTGAAAAAACGGCATATGCCAAAAAATTCGAATTATACAGTTAAAAAACGGCATATGCCAAAAATTCTGAAACATACACTGGAAAAACATACACTGAGATAGGAGTCTTTTTTGAAAATTACTTTTAAAGATAGGAGTCTTTTGTTTCTTATGTTAATAAAGGGATTTTTTTTGGAGAAAGGAGTCTTTTTTAAATTGAAAAATCACTTAATAAATATAGAGAAAAATTCCCATAATAAACATTGAGTGTGACGACGGACGGACAGGGTCAAATCCATATATCTGAATTTTGCAAAGTCAGATAAAAAAGAATTTTAATTATAAGATATATACTGTTAATAATATTAATAAAAATAATTTAATTACATGTAGAAAACTCTGCAATATAAATTTGGATATGTTAATTATACGTATTTTTTCTTTTATATAATACTGTATCCTTTTTATTTAGCTCAATTTGTCGAGTTGATCTATTCGATTTGACTTGTCTGTCTGTATGTATGTGGGTGCGTAGTCATTATATTTATTAAGGGATTTTTTGTTTATGTAAATAAAGAGATTTTAGTCTATTTTTATTCAGATAGGAGTCTTTATAGGAAAAAATTTGCTAAAATTGAACCATAAATGGTAAAATAAATGTTAAAAAGTTGGCTATAAATGGTAAATAATAAACTAAATATGGACTAAAATTTAGTTAAAATAATTAAAAATGGCTTTAAAATCTTCTAAAAATGATAAAAATATCATAACAATATATTAATTAATGTTTAAAATAACACAGTTAAACATATTTCGCTTTAATCACTTGCATAATCATTAAAGAGCGGATTTTCACATAAAAGAATATAAAAGCATTTTTTGGAATATTTAAGAATTTTTTGAGAATATAAGAATTTTTTAGAATATACGACTCTTTATTAGAATTTTTTAGAGAATATTTTGAATAATTTTAGAGAATAGATGAAAAATATTTGAGAAAAAAAATCCGCTCTTTAATAATTATATTCGCATAAATAATACTTCTTTGTGTTATCTTAACAACAATTTGTGATATGTTGATTAGACGACAGCTAATTCAAAAATGTTTTCAATTTCTCAATACACTTACTGAAGTGTTATTTACAACAATATAATATAAAATTTGTTCATTCCTACAATATTTAGTAAAAGAAATAATTGCTTAAAAGCAAAAATAAAATATAGACATGCAACAATATAATAAATTACTTAATAGCAAAAAATATTATTTCTCAAAAAATTTCACTATACTTTTGAATTAAAATTGAATATAACACAAAGCGAGTTCATTATGTATGTTAATACTCTTTCTTGTTTTATCATTATTTAATAGATTTTAAAGCATGCCATTTTTGGTTTATTATTTGTCATATGTAGAATCAGTTTTATTGGATATTAAAATTTATTATCTCATTTTATTACATTTTATTACCATTTGTAACTCATATTTAGCGCAATTTATGACATTTTCCAATAAAAAAAATTCTATCGTAAAAAATCCATTTATTATTATAAATCTATATCGATACGGTCATAGTATCTGTCTTTTCATTTTTAAGTTGATTGTTTTTGTCGATCCCTTTTTTCTTTCGATCGTTTCCATTATGTTTTGCTAATTTATATTATTAAGTATTAATATTCTTGATTTATCAAATTTCATGTTTAAAATTTTATAATTTGTAATAAGATTATTTTTAATCTTGATGTTTAATATGTGAAAATTGAAAAAACACAAATATCTTACGTTTATTATCAACTGTAAAATTATTAAAACTGCTATAAATAATATTTAAATTAATATAATTTATTAATTATTTGGCCGCCCTTATCTTACTTAATCATTAATAAAATAATTTAATAAATTTTTAAAACTATATATACTTGAGATTTTAAGATCGATATTAGATAATATTTTAAATTTTTGAAGTCATTTTTTTGCTATTTCCAGACTAGAGATAGCAAAATGCTCAATTATACCATGCTAGAGCTTGAGATTTAAAGTTTGAGTTTGAAAGTTTTTAGCTCACATAGTCCTAAAGTTACTGGATTTTTAATGCCTATCTTTATATGTGTACACCGGTCTTTATATTTATTTATTTAGGAATTTTATTTTTATATTAATAAAGGGATAGGAATCTATATTTATTTTTATATGAGTCTTTTATTAAAAAATGTGCTAAAATTAGTCAAAAATTGTATAAAAATATCAAAAATGGGCTAATAATGGTCTATAATGTACAAAAAGCGCTTATAATAGTCTAAATTTGGTAAATAATAAACCTAAAATGGACAATAATTTAGTTAAAATAATTAAAAATTGCAAAAAATATTTTTAAAATGTAATCGAAATGCAATATCTAAGGAAATTCTAATCTAAAATTTTAAAATATTATTCTTTCCATTTTAAAATATGTATTTTTAAAGTAGATGTACTATTTTTAAAAATTATTTTTAAATTTAATTTTTTGATATTTGTAAAAGATTAGAATCCATATAGTAAAAGAAACAAAAAAATACACTTAGTGGAAAATAATATAAAATTTTTTTCACCCATTATCATCAATCTGTTATGTAATATATACAATTTAAATACACCTGATTTGAAATGGATATAGATTTTCATATATCCCAATTTTAAATCTAATTACAGAGAAATTTTTACAAATATAATTTTTTCCCTGTACTGTGCCAAGATTTAGAATCGTTAATTTATTTTAATTTTTAATAAGTAAGAATCATTAAATCACTCATCATACTTTCCTGACTAAATATTATCAGTGTTTCTCATAGTTACAATAATAGTTGTTTAACTTTTTTAAAATAAAATTAAAAATAAAAATAATATTATTTTGATTTTGATAATTCAAAATTAAAATACAAACAAGATCGATAAGGTTATCGACTTATCAATTATAAAATTCATTTTTTAGCAAAAAAAATGAACCAAAATTACATCGAAGGTATCATCGTTTCCAATAAAAAAACATAACTTTGTAGTTAATTTAAATTTAAATATGTATATTAATTTACAGTCTAAAATTTATAGAAAATGCAATTTTACAAAGGTAGTTTGCGTTTATGTAATAATTAAACTCAATTTTAATATGAGAAATATATAACTATAAATTTTTTGAGTTTATGAATCCTTTATTCTAATACTAAATATTGAGAATTAGAAGTTGATGATGCTTAGCTAATGTATTCAAATACTTGGATGGACTAAAAATTTGGGTTGTTTGATTTTTGAAAATCAAAATTAAAATCAAAAGTAATTTCGTTTTTTAATTTTGATTAATAAAAATCAAAATATAATTAAAATTAGAAAAACCTACTGAAAATACAATCAAAATACAATTAAAATAAAAAAAATTTGAAAAATCAAAATCAAATTAAAAAGCCCATATAATTTTGATTTTAATTTTTATTTTTGTCAGGAAATCAAAATATGAAATTAAAATTAAAATTTTGATAAAAATTAAAGTCAAAATACAATCAAAATTAAAATTCGCCAAAAGTCAAATCAAAATTGAAATTTTGACCAAAAGCCAAATGAAAATACAATTTAAAATATTTTTCTGTTAAAAATTAAAATCAAAATACAATCAAAATAAGAAATATAATTGCTTCTTATTTGAATATTGAATTTAATTATAAATTTTTCAAATATTGTATGCTTACAAAATAGAGATCGATATTGCAACTCCAACTTCATTGGAATAAGATTGGAGTTAAGAAATTAGGCTTCAAAAATTGGAGTTGGATTAAAACTTTCAAAATTAATTGGGAATGGAGTGGAGTTGGAAAAAGTTTTAAATGTGATCGTTTGGAGTTGGTTGGTGTCAGCAGTATTTTTATTGGAGTTGATATGGAGTTGCATCAATAAACCAGTTGTGAATGGTATTATTAAACTCCATTCATACATTTTATATTAAAAACAAATTTTTATAATATATAAAAAATAGTAATATTTAAAAATTAAGGAAATAAACAATTTATAATTTTAATCAACAACTTTATTCAAATAAATAAAATTAGTGTTGGAGCTGGAATGGAGTTAGAATGAGAGTATAGTGGAGCTAATTGGAGTTGGTGTATTAAATTAATTTTTAAGTGGAGTTGGAATCAAAATTTTATTTTTTGTTGGAGTTGTTGTGGAGTTGGTGGTAATTCTTAATGAAGTTATTTGGTGATGGAGCAAATATTTTTGTCAAATTCTATCTCTATTACAAAATTAAAATGAAATATAATTAAGCAAAATTTGAAACAATAATATAAGATCAAAAATTTTTTTCAAACTAAAGATATGACTATTAATATTTTACTTATATATATAATAAAAAATTAGCCCATGTATATTGATTCACTTTCTTGTTTTATAATAAAAATTAATTATAACAATTTATGGCGTTTTATATATAGAGCAAGAATGATTATATTAAGAAATACAAAATACTTTCTTAAAGTTAAGGCTAATAATAAAATATAAATTTAAATAAATAAATTTCCTTTTTAAACTGAGATAAAACACCTTTTTATCAGTAACATCTATAATTTTGGTAATATTATTATAAATCTTTTTAATAGTGTTTTGCCAATTTTAAAAACATAATTAAATATCGAATAAAAATAACTTTTAATACAATGAAATGATTTTTAATAAACATTATTAATAGTTAGAAAATACTTCTAAAATATAAATGAAGTGAATAATGTAACTTTTGTTACATATAGTGCACAATTACAATATTTAAATAAATATGCAAGTAATAACAGTAGTAAAAATGAAACAAAATTAAATGCGGCTTATCCGTGTATCGGGGCTTATCCGTGGTTAATATTTTCATTACAAAAAGTAATATATTCATAGGATGCGGCTAATACTCGGGTGCGGCATATACGGAGAAATTTAGGGTAATTAAAGATAATTTTTATGATAATTTGTTAAGGATTTATTTTATTAATCTTTGATGAAAAAAGAAATATTTTTATCTATTTAATAAAGTTATTAGCTTAAAACCTTATGTTAAAAATGAAACAGATTTTGTTATTATATTATACATTTCCAAATAATAAAATATCCTTAAATTTACACTAGAATTTTTCAAATTACACCTTTTTCTTTGTTTTTTATAAAGGTATTGGGTGACATTAGAGAAACCAATTCAAACAATAACTTTTAGTTTTAAGTCCAATCCAAACCTCCAAAATAAATTTTAAAGGAGAAAACCAAACAATATATCCCAACAAAACAATAAAAAAATTTATTTTCATCTGTCTTTCAAAAAAACAGATATATATGTTTTTAAATTTTAATTGTTAAATATGATGTCCATTATATTTATTAATAGATTTAAATTAGTCTCCTTTAATTATAAAATTCAATAAAATCTTAATGAACAGCTTGAAAATTAAAACAAATGATAATAATTAATACTTAGAATTTAATTGATATGTTGACTATTAATTCGGTAGCCAAAAAACCGCTCTTATCGAATTGCTTAATTTTTCCCAACACACATAGATACATTAGTAGACAAAGTCTTAATAACAAAGCAGTGGCGTTTATTCCGAAGCGTCATGTCTGATGCTTTCCCCCATTCATTTCACTTTCATTAATTGGCTTTTGTTTTATCGGAATGTATCAATTATTAAGATCTCTAAAATCTCGCATTTCAAATTTCAATATTTGCATTTTAATTTTGTTTTTATAAAAAGATTTTATTTGATTAGCATTTTTATTTCGATTTTCTCACACTTTTTAAAATTAATCGAATTTTAATTTTGATTAATTGAAATTGAAATTTAAAATTTCATCGATTTCTATTTATAAATTTTAATATTTAAATAACACTTGTAATGATTTGAAAAAATATAATTTTTATGAATTATAAAAAACATTAAACTGTAAATAAAAATAATTGGTATTTTCAAAAATTTTTAAATTTTTTATTTATATCCATTCAAAGAAATTTATACAATTTTATCAACTACATAACATGGTGTCAAACTAATTATGTAAAAAATATTAAAATATATATTGTTTTATTCTTAAAATTAAATATTAGATGTTTTTTCTTTTTATCATTTTCCCATTTTTTTAATTAATAGAAATTTTAACATTATATTTACAATAAAATCAAAAGGATAAATTATATCAGGTAAAAAATGATTGTATTTAAATTAATATTATATTGAAAATTTTTTAAATTATTGAATTTATTATTTATTTTATCTTTAAAACGAAGTAAAAATGTTAAATTATAAAAACAATATAATTAAGTAACAGAAAAAATTTTAAGATAATTCAGTGAACATATATATTTTCCTGGGGCTCTGTAATACCATTTATGATAATTTTAATTATTAATTAATATGTAAATAGAATAAACATATATAATTACAGTTTATAACCCATTTGCTTCTAAATTGAAATATATACAGATGAGGTTAATTTTAAAGTTTATGGTACTAGATTTGATTAAAATGTACATATAGATCCGAATAAAATTTAAGTGAAGGATTATTCATTTCACACATTTTTGTTAAGTTATTTAAACAATATTATACGTCGTACAAAACTTTGAATAAATTTAAACAGAGTGTAATTTTGAACATTTATTATGAACTTTTCTCTATGTAAATATCAAAAAATTTTAAAATGAACAATATGTACATTAATTGCAAAGTTAAGCTAAGGCTTACACCGTATACATTGAAATAAACCTTATCTGTATATATATACATATATAAATTTGTAAGATATGAGTTTTTTTTTAAACTCATTCCTCAAATTTAAATTAATTAATATGAAGATTAGGTAAGATTTATTCATTAAGAAAAAAAACTTTTTACGTGCAAACGGACTTATTAACAGACTGACAGACATGGTCAAATCAGTAAAAATTTCTTTTTCCTAAATATTGAATAAAAAAATAAAAAACAAGAACGACATATTCGCAGAGAGCTGACTTTCTAAAAGGATATTTTATACTCATATTACTGTAATCTATAATTCAATAGTTCTCAGGATATCAATTCCTTTAATTAATATAAAGAAAGTGGAAAATTTAAATTAATTAACAATAGATAAATCTTTAGTTGCTGAACATTAAAAGTTCTAAAAATTAGCTTTTAACTTAATTAAATATAATCACCATTTTTGTGCGAATAGTATCTAATCGATTGTAAAGTTCTACCACTGATCCAAATTTTATCTGAGTGAAATTAAAGCTAAAATATTTTTATTAATCGCCTTTTAAAGACAGTTTTAATTCTGTTCTTTTTAGATTTATTTATTTTTTTGATTTAAAACTTTTACGCATTTTTAATGTTTTATATTTCCTGCCTCCTGATTGATTATACTTTTTATTTTTAGCAGGTAAATGTTTTTTTTAACTTTATGCGATCTCTAACCAGTTCCCATTTGTTCGATTTTATCACTGTCTTGTTTTAACATTTCGCTTGCTTTTCTTTTGAAATTTCGTTTAGATGCTGTTTTTAAGTCAATCCTACTTGCAATATCAAATAAAATATTACGACCTACGTCTAATGTTCTTTGCCAAGCTTTTTATAAATGGAATTACATATCTAAATTTAGAAAAGAAACCAATCCCCTTTGATATGGTTTACCGCGATAAAATAATATTTAATTTTGAAATTTTCCTCTATTTTTTTATAATAATCATAATAGCAACAAGATTATATTAATTTTGTTATATTTGTTGTTCTATTAACCAAAGTTAAACTATAAATGGTGTATCATATCAGTTATGCATATAATTTATAGGTTTTATAATTAATGTTATAATAACTTTTCCATTTTCAAATTTTATCAAGTTTCCTCTATTATCAAATAGTTGAATTTCAATTGTATCAAAATTTAAAATTTACAATGAGTGAAATAGAGGCTGGTTATAATGTTCACATTTCATTTTATTTGTTTTAGTATTTTTTGATGAAACAAGAGCAATAACGCGTAATAGATTTGCTTTTTTTTGGCCAACTATAGTCGGTTGCATGATTTCCGTATAGACATACATTGTATGAATTTGACCATACATATCTATATTATATTTTGCTTTTCCTAATGTTTTTAGCTGAGAATCTTCATAGCCTAGCATATGAAACAAATACTCATCAAATTCAAAAGTAATTTTTTTAGTTTCGTCTATATTGTTTCTTGTTATTTTAATTTCTCCATTAATAATTTTAACAAAATTATTTTGATATTCTATTTTTGGTAATTTAACTGTAAATGTAAAATTAATGTATTTATTTTTTAAAACTGATTCAATTTCAACATTTTTATTTGAAATAATAATAGTTTGTAATGCTTTGACGAAAAAATCTTCATTATGATAATATCTTTTAGCTAGTGATTTAGTTACAACCAAATTTTCCTCATTTTTATAATTTAATTTTACTTTAATTCTCATATCATAAGGTATATTAAAAATAATTAGATTGATAAATAATTTGAGATAAGGCAATCTTTTAATCACTATTTAATTTTATTGTTTCAGGTAAATTAACAGAATATTTTGAAAGTTTAATATTTTTATAAATAATATAACTTGAATCACTAGGTAATTCAATAATAAATGTTTAATTTTGTTGTTGGTTTGACATCTTTTCTTGTTATTCGTCATTGACTGATTGAAGCTTCTTTTTAAAGAATGATCCTTCAAATACTTCTCCTTTTTTATCTGTAACTCGATTTAATTAAAGCGTAAAAGAAAGATGTATTACCATAAACATTAATTGTATGAAATGACAAGACCAACCATCTGTTATAAAGCTGCGCTTTATTTAATTAATACACCACTTCATAAACTGGAAAATATTACAATTTCAGACACTTGGAAAAAAAGATAATCAGAAGAAATGCAAAACTAAATCGTCATAGATGAAGAAAAAAATGAATATATAAACGTAATCACCGAATCATATACAACAGACACAAATAATATACTCAATGTTATGATAGAAATAGGAGAAATTAATGTTACAATTATCATTTGCTCCTGAAGAAGGCATTTATCCAATATCGTTACTTCGAGATCAATACGCTTAATAACTTTCATTTTCCAACATAATTTGTTGTATTCCGAGGCGAACATCCAAATAAATGTCATACGCTTATATTTGCAATTTTGAATTAAGACATTACGATAGAAGATTTTGCTATGTAGCATTTATATGTTAAATAAGGGAAGATCAGAAATGATTATGAAACAGTTATAGCAGCACAAATATTTGATAGCGATATTTTATCAAAGGTATATGAGAACTGTTTCATGTTTTGCAACATTTCAAACGACCATTTAGTGAACAACCAATAACAACCAATACTCGAGTTGAGTTTCAACATCGCTGAAGTCCACATGTTCACAGCTTACTGTGGATACATAATTCACCTGTTTATAACAAAGAAAATGAAAGCACAATTAATAGTTATTTAAAATTTATCGATACTTACATCATGACTAACTTCGAAATTAATGAATCACTTATTCAAATTCAAACGCATTGTGACTAAAAAACATTTTAATTAAACGTGTTAGCTAATGGAGCTATTGTATTTGCCTTTTCAGTCTGTCTGACTGTATGTAGACCGGTTTTATATTTATTAAGGGATTTTTTCTTTATATAATTAAAGGTATAGGAGTCTATTTTATGAAGATAGTAATAAAAAGTCTTAAAATGTACTATTAATGACCTAAAAATAGTAATAAAAATGTCTTTAACCACCCGTCATTTGGTCCACTTACTCATTTTGCAACTTTTGTTACTACATCGGCAAAGTTACAAAATAGAAATAAAATCAAGTGCTAATGTTCATTATTTTCGTTCTTTGTGGGAGTGTTATAAAGTTACAAAATTCTTAATTTCTTAATTTTACTTTTCTTTTACTTTTACTTTTACAAATAATTTTATTCTACTTTTCATTTACTTTTCTTCTTCAAATACATAAATTTTACTTTTATATAACTCTTAGTTTTACCTTCAAATGTAAATACAGCCCTAGGTTTTGAGCAAAAGCTACACTTTCAAATACTTTTTCAAGCAAAACACTTATTTTTATAGGCATTAAATTATGCAATTAAATGATTCAATGTAGATACATTTGAGACCACATGATTTATAAATGACTTTGATAAAATTTATAATTATATTAAAAAATTATTTTGTAGTTTTTAAAGGAAAATCATTTATTCAACAAACTATATTTGTTTTAAAATTTTCTAATGTTTTTTAACTTTACCTATCCTAAACAATATCTTAAGTCTTAATATTTTATAATAAGCTACAAAAGGTATCAAATATTTTTAATTAATATAGTATAATGATCAGAAAAGATAAGCAATCATTCAAATACATTAATTGTATTTATCTTTAATATCTACAATTTTTAGAGATAATAATTAATATATTTTAAAAATAAAGTTATAATTTAAAATTAATAAAGAATGTGAATGGTATCAAAAATTTAATTTATTTAAAAGAGTAGTTAGATCTTTAAAGAAAAATTTAGTTTAAATCAAAAATTATTTAAGAGTGAAAAGTTACCTTATATCATATTTTATAGAATATTTTAATTTATACTTTACTTTAAATTAGTATTTGTTCAATTTTTAAAATTGAAAATTAAATTATAAATTAGTTTAAAATTCGATTTCGTTTGTTTGTTTGTTTGTTTGTTTGTTGTCTGTCTGTCTGTATGTCTGTCTGTCTGTCTGTCTGTCAGTAAGTCAGTCAGTCAGCCAGACAGTCTCTCTGTCTGTTCGTCCGTCCGTCTGTCTGTCTGTCTGTCTGTCTGTCTGTCTGTCTTTCTGTCAATTTATCTATCTATAACAAACATTCATGATTATAAAAATTATTTAAAATAAAAATTAATTAAAATAAAAATTATTATTAAAATAACTGATTAAAAAACATTATAAAATTAAAAAACAATATAGTTTGTTGTAAAAATGATTTTTCTTTAAAAACTGAAAAATATTTTTTTAAAATACTTAAATTTTATATACAAAAGTTCTATTTAAATAATTTGGTTGCAACAGAATATAAAGTGTTTCATTGAGTTGCTTAATTTAAATCATTTTAAAACTAGTGTTATTCATTTTGCAGTTTATTTAATTTGATTTTATTTTATTTAAATTTCCTAATTTTTCAAAATTTTCGAAAAATATTTTATTTCTACTTCAAAATTCATTGAAAATTCAATTAAAAATATATTAGTTTTATATTAGGACTTAACGTTATATATTAAAATGCTGAAACCTGACGAAGAAATCGATTTCGATAATTTTAATTTAATTCCTCAGATAACATCAAAAAAGTAACTAAAATCATACTGATACTAATGAGCTGTTTATTCTAAATTTAAATACAAATTACTGTTCAATGTAGTCGTATTGTTATTATTTAGTAATAATTATAAATGAAATAGATATTATTATAATTTATAAATCTGTTTTGACGCCAAAATTGATTTTTCTAGGTTTAATTAAAGAAAGTATTACTAAAACACTGCACAAGTCGTTATCATTTTTAGATTTAAAATATTACGTTTGAAATAATATTGTCATTAAACTTTATTTATTAAAATTAATTCGAATTTATTATCAATTATTAATTATCTTTACAAGGGAAAAGTGAATACATGCACTATTAAAGCACTTATATTTATACGGTCAAGATGGAATAATCAATCAATAAAGATGTGACTAATCCTTCAAATAAAACACGTTTTCAATAAAAACGTTAGTAAATTCCATGTATGGCATTCTATGGTATATCTAACATTTTAT
>JAQGAW010003688.1:0-12077 GCA_034698025.1 Phthiracarus crinitus | reverse complement strand
TTTTATAATAATATAACTTATTAATTAAGTAAATGCTTTATAAATTAGTTATTATTAAAATAGAAAAAATTAAATACTGTAAATAATATTGCCATTTATTTCACTTAATTATTGTTTATCATATATATAATAATTAAGATTAAATTAATTTAATTTTTTATGAAAATTTAAAAAAAATGAAATTATCAAGTTTTATTAAATAATACAAAATATATTAAAAACTTTTAAATTTTAAAAAACCTTAGAAAAATTAATGATTTACATCTTTAATAATAATCAGGCATAATTTTCAGAAATTCTATAATTTATTGTTTATTAGACTTATTTAAATAGTATATAATATAAGTAATATTGACAATTTTGAGAATAAGTTACATTTTATTTAAATTATAAAATATAATGAGAATATTATAAACTTTTGTTTACATATATGAATAATGCTTAAAGATAATTGTTCATATCATTAATGTTTATGGTGATAGAAATCCGATTATATGTTAGAAAATATTATGGCTTGCTGAAAAGTTCTGAGTAGAAAATTATGTGGTTTTGTAGCAATATTTATTATAGAGGTGTGTTTCATTTTTTGTGTGTTGGTTTGAATTAAATGTTAAGAATTTACTTAATTTTGATAATAGAAGAGAATTTCATGTTGAAATGTATATTTTAGTGAAATGACAATTTATATTTTTCAAAATGTCCATGAAATATTAGTTATATTTAAATTAATATAGTGTTTATATCCTCACTTTTTTTAATAAAAGATTTGTTGAATAAAAAAATATAGACTTATTATATGATTAAGGCTAGGAAGTTTAAGACCTTAGTTTATATGTTTTAAGACCTTAAATAATACTTAAAAATCAGCCAAATAAGACCTTATATAATACTTTATATCTTAAAAATTTTAATCACTTTATAATAAAAATTATATTTTAATCAAATGAATTTCAATTGCATTGAATGACAGTGTTTATGAAATTCACCAAATAAGTCACAAATTTATTGAATTTCACAGAAAATTTTTTATTTTTCATTATCCCTAACTATATCTTCTTAACTCGTGAATAACAAAACTAATAGAAACGTTGAATATATTTATTGAACTTAAAATAAGCCTGTAGTTAAAATTTTAGTATAAAACGTTTATAATTTCTGCCTATTTTTCTTCGTATTTAATCAGACTGGCGTTAGTTTACTCAAAATTAAAGCTGTTTACGGGTAGAAATATTGGAACCCGAGACAAACGGACATTACAAATATTTTAACCGACCCGACCCGAGTTTTGACGCATAGCAACCGAACCGAATCGACAGTTAACCGGAAAACCCGATTAAGTATTATAAAAAATATTCAGCAAGTTGAAACCTATAATATTATCAATAATTAAATTACTAATAATGATTAAGCAAATAATATATCCTTAAGTTTGCTATTTCTAACTATTTTGAGTTTTATTTAAGTTTAAAATGTTAAAATTACGTACATAATTATTTTTTGATGATACAATTAATAAAAAATTCCAGGTTAAATTTAGAAAAACAGAAATAATCTTGATTTTGGGGTTTTCGGTTTAACCTCGGTTTTTGATACACCAAGTTTGTATTAACCGAACCCACTTTACAGTATGAAACTCTAACCTATCCGAACCGACGGTTTAACCGTCCCAAGAACAGCATTACTCAAAATCATAATATTTTTCCTAATTTTCGTTAATTATTATTTATAAAACCTAAAGAACGCAATAATACTTTATATGACCTAACAAATACCGCTCATTTGACTTATTTTAACATGAATCGAACTCATATTTTTTAAAACATCATTATCTTTTATAATTAAAAACTTGTTTTGTCTTAAACTTCCTAGCCTTATATATGATCTAATTATTTAATAAATGATTTAAACCATTAAAATTTAATTTTTATGATATTGTTAAGGCCAACAAAATTCGGGTTCACCCGAATCTCGATAGTTCATATAAACCTTCGCGGACGCTTATATAAACATTTTATATGATAAACCTAGTACTTTAAATCCTATTTATTTTTCCCGGATCCCCGAATTAGCATTATTTGCCCGAATTCGCGAATTTGCTCTGTTATAACTAATTACCCCGATTTACCCCTATTGTGATTTCTTTAAAAAATACTTATGTTTTTTGTTTAAATTTGAGAAATATGTTCAAAATTGAGAAAATTTAAGTATTAAATCCAAAGTGTTTTTGTTACCCTCATTATTTTTTATTAAGTATTTTTAAATATCTCGTTTAAAAATTTCGAGTTTTTGATTGAACTTTATAGACCTCACCAAAAAAGAAAAAATATTTCAAATTCATAAAAAAAAATTTTGAAAATTCTTTAAGTTTGTTAATTATAAGTAGCCCGAATATGTTCAGAAAATGCTCTTTTTTACATTCCGAATCCGTCCCAATATTGAATGATTTTTACCCCGAATTTGGATGGCCTTAGGTATTGTCGTACTTTTATATATTTATAATTTACACTATATTCGTATATTAATGGCGAACTAATAAGGTTTATTTTATAACTTTTGTAATTTTTAACATTCATCTATATTTATGGTTTCAAAAATCAAACGAGAATAGTTATATAATTGAATATAAATTATTATTTAAATACTGTATAAATACTTATTTTATTTTTTAGACATAAAAATTATTAAATTAACTTATAAGATTAATATTTAATCTAATTACTCACTAGTAAAATTATTATGGCTAATTTAGACTCTATCCTCTATCGGGAGAAAATTGATATAATAAATATTTTATGGTTTCTTACAGAATGACAAGTAATTTCAAAAAATACTTCAAAGAAATTAAGTCACTAGGAAATGGAGGATTTTCTACTGTTTTTAAAGTGCTATCTCTTAAAGATGGATTGTTTTATGCTATTAAAAAAATACCTTTCAATGAGGATGAGAAAGAAAACACTCTAAAAGAAATTAAAATTTTATGTGGACTAAAAAGTTGTTTAGTTGTTAATTGTATTGATTGGTGGATTGAAGAAAATTATTATAGAGGTTCTTATCACAAAGAGAACAAAGAAAATATTAGTTCTAGTAATTTTTTATATGATCCTTATAAACCATTTTTACTGCACATTCAAATGGAATTGTGTTCAATAAATTTAGGAGATTTTATTGACAAAATGAATTTGGAAAATCTAAACTTATTAAACTTATTAACTAAAGAAAAATTTATAAAAAATTTCGAGATATTTTTACAGCTATTAGAATGCGTACAATATTTACACGTACAAAATCCAGCGATTATTCATAGAGATCTTAAACCAGATAATATAATGTTAATTAATACAGATGTTGGTATTAAAGTGAAATTAACAGACTTTGGTTTGTCTACATATCACACATACATCGATCAATCACATACAAAGGATATCGGCACAAAAAAATACAGAGCACCAGAAGTTGAAAATAAAAAACATTACGATACCAAAGCTGACATTTACAGCTTAGGAATAATAATGGAAAAGTTATTCAATTTTGATCTTGAATGGTAAAATACTTGATAATTTAAACGATTTTAAGTTTTAATTAATTGTAGCAGTTTTTAAATATTATTTTTAATTTTTTTCCATAGAATTTAAATTGTTAAAAAAATTAATACTATTCATAAAAAATGAAAGTTTTATTTCAACATATATATCTAAAGATGTCCAAATGTTAATCCGGGAATCGAGTCTTTTGACATCAGGGTCGGATTCCAGGACTTTGATATTCAAGAGCGCCGAGTCCAAGTTTAAGTGTAATCAGTCCGAGTCCTGGTCCTTATCTCATTCTAAAAGACACAATCCCTTACTCGAACCTCGATTTTCTATATAATATATGCATTTAGATTATAAATAAGTTTAAACATAATTTTAAAAAAATTTTACATTACAATATTTAGTTAATTAATAATGTCTTCGAAAAGACTTTCACTTTCAATTAACATTTTTAAACGTATTCATCGGATGTAAAAAATGAAAATATAGGTAAATAGAGGTATCAGGTTAAGGAAGAGACTGCCTGGAGTTCCGAGTCCGAGACCGTGTCTCAAAAATCATCCAAAGTCAGAGTCTTTTGACAAGCTTGGCAGTCCAGGTCCGGGTCCGAGTCCGAGTTTTTGGTAAAGACCAGAAAGACTCGGACATGGACATCTATTTATATATCATTTTTTAGTTTAACAAATATTCTATAATAATTAGTTATTTTTAATTAGATTTTTTAAAAAATTAATTTAACAATAAACAATGACATATTAAATATTATATTATTAATCTAATATTTTAAAATAAATTTTAGCGACTCAAATGAAGTGAATTCTGAAATTCGAATATATTATGAAAATTTGAAACAAATTTGCTTAAAATGTTTATCGTATACTGCAAAACAAAGACCTGATTGCCAGCAAATTTTAGCTGAAATTCATTTATGGTGGTTTAAACCTCAGACAATTACCACGTCTAAACACAATAATTTATTAAATATTTTATTTGAAAAATGGCCTTTGTTTTCTAAAATAAAAAGGGAATTAATTCTTAATAGCAAGATAATTTCATTTATTGAAGAGGTCGAAGAAAAAGTTATTTTTACAAAAAACGATGGTAATGTTTATTCATTTAGAATTAGCGATCATATCGATTCTACAAATCAAGACCCACTTCTTATCAATGAGTTACTAAATGAAGACATTAAAAGTATGGTTTGTCAATTTTGTCACGTTTTATGCCTTACCAAAAATTATCGAATTTATTCTTTTGGAGATAATGGTTCGGGACAGTTAGGCATTGGAAATAATATTAGAAATAATAAACCTTCTATTATCGAATACCTTAAAGATATTAAAATCATTGATATCAAATGTGGAGCATATCATTCACTAGCTTTAAGCGATACTGGAAAGGTTTATTCGTGGGGAAGTGGAAGATATGGCCAAATTGGCAATGGTTGTAAAACTTCTATTAATTTTCCGATCGAAATAAATTTTTTGAATAGTAAAAAATTATTTCGATATCTTGTGGTTATTCTCATTGTTTAGCTCTATCTGAAAATGGACTGGTTTTCGGATGGGGTAATAACATAAATGGCCAGATAGGTATTGGTAATTATATTGAGCAGAATCAACCTATACTCATTGAGTTTGAAGATGACATTACAATTCTAAAGATCAGTTGCGGTCGAAATCATAGTTTAGTTCTCACAAGTGATAATTTTATTTATTCATTTGGTCAAAATAATTGTGGTCAATTGGGATTTAAAAGTGATAGAAATCATAACATTCCCTCACGAATACAATCTTTATTTAAATTCATTGATATTGAAACCACATTTTATCACAATCTATCCGTTGGTTTATCAATGGATAATATATTTTATATTTGGGGCGAATGTTATGATATATCAATATATGACCCGAAATCAACTAATTTTAAATCATTTTATGAAACTTTTGTCTATAATTCACTAAATTATAAAGTTGTTCGGACAACAAATACAAGTCAATTTGTTAATAAACCTTCATTTATAAATAAACTCGACGAATGGTACATTTTTAAAAACCTGAGTCAACAGTTTATGCCAAATATAACTTCCTTTAGTATCGTTAGAATGAAAGAATTTAAAGCTATTATAATAACTAATGATGACACTGTTTATTCATTTCGATTAAATAAAAGCATTGATTGCTCACTTGAGGAGCCAGTTATTATCAATGAATTAACACACAAGTGAATCAAAAAAGTAATTTGTGGCTATGAACACGTGTTATATTTAACAGAAAAAAATAATATTTTCGCTTTTGGTGATAATTTAAATGGACAATTAGGCACAGGTTCTGTAATTAATAATTATAAACTAATGCAAATAATGGTAATAAATCACGAAAAAATTATCGATATCAGTTGCGGAGCATATCACGCTAACCATATCTGGAAAACTATTCGTATGGGGAAGTGGTCATTATGGTCAGATTGGAAATGGTATGAAAATCATTCAAACAAAACCTATTCGAATTGATATATACATAAAAATCATCTCATTCTCTTTTGGTTAATATCATTGCCTAGCTTTATCCTCAAATGATTCCCAATATCTTTTTGGTTGGGGTCATAAGAAGAAGAAGTGGCAGAAGAAGATAATAGATTATTTCATAACGTATTATATGATTGATATGTTCGCTTCAAAATTAGCGCAAAAACTATGATAGGCTAACATTTTTACATAGATTGCGTTGGTATCTAACGCTTTAAATTCCGTCCATCCTTAAGTTGCACGCACTCTAGTAATGTGACATTACTAATGTCAGTAATACTTAAATATCAATAATAGTAAATTTCATATTTACCAGATGGCGAGAGTATTATATAAATGATAAGAAGTTTTTATTACTAAATTTAATTGTGCTAACATTTTCGAAGTACTTCAAAGTCAAACCACATATCGTGTGTCTAAGCTCGATATTATGACGCCTGCATATTATACACGCAGTGCGGTTTTGAATGTATAAATCCATTCGTTTGTGTTAAATCGCTTCATGTCTCATCATATAAATTAATATATAAATGCAAAAATAAAATAAAATAATAATTTTAAAATTAAAATTAATTAATTATTGCAAAAATTTATTCAAATATAATAAAAACTATACGCTAACCTTATCTCCACAATAATATTAATCTCTATGAGTGTATTCGAATTAAATGTGATTAATGATGGTTTTTTCATTAGTTTATATAAAAATTTTGACAATTGTTTTTCATTCTAATCTTTATTTATTTTAACGCAACTCAAAAATTCGATAAAATAAGTAAAGGATTAACGTGTGGTTAACCTTGCAATTATGATAAATTATTAATAAATTTTAGGTACTGTGACAAAGCAAGCGGTCCACAAGATAGAAACGTGTCATTACATTTTTTAAAATATTGATATACGGTACCACAACTGTTATTTTAACTCGATTATAAGATTTCAAACGATATATATATTACTATAATTTCTAATTGATCCAAACCGGATTAAGGTTAAAACAATTGGAACAATTAACAAAATATATATCATTTGAACTCATATTAGAAAAGGGATCGATTGATTATTATAAAAATTATTGATTAACGGCATGCAACTTTTTGTACTCATTAGAACTAAACTGAATTCGAACTCGGGTTTCTGAATATGAATTTTTAATATGATTATTACTTAATACATTTTAATAATTAATCGAAAAAACTTTAGGCTCATCAGCTCTATCACAATGTAATTTGGTTGAAATAAAAATAATGTGAGCTGAATACTAAATAACATTAACACATTTTTGCACACATTTTTGCTCGACATAAGTAATTCAAGTTTTCGAACTGATGTTCATAATAACATGTTCAAAGCAAATAAAATGTCTAACGTTATATTGATATAAGATCTTATTTGCTGATTCCCTTATTTATTGCGCTCAAGGAAAATGTATTTTTATAAAACTCAAAAAGAAAATTAAGAATAAGTTAATTTAAATTACAAGGAACTTTAATAATATAAAAATAATATAAAAATTTTACTTTCTAATATTGAATTATTTAAGGCCCGAGACCGACAAAAAGCCCTAAAAAGTTTAATTTTGAAAATCCACGCCTGACATAATTTTATTTGCATATTTATTTTAACTAAAAATTCAAATATCAAGTAAATTTCTATTCAATTTTTATTCTTTATAAATTCTTTAAAAAAGAAATTTATCATTTTTAATTATTCGAATTTTATTCTACAATCCTTTAAATTTTATATAGTAATAGCGTTTGGATGGTTTTGGTTAGTTATTGATATGGTCAGGAAGGGAAATATCTATATCATGATGGGATATTGTTGTGTCGGGAAGTAGTTATAAATGTTAAGGTATGGTTCGGGCCATGAAGGTTGGAGTTGTGTTGGAAAATGTTCTGTTAATGTTCGGGAATGTTAGAATTTTTAAATATGTTTTTTATATTATTTCCCGCCGAAGGCGGGCTTTATAGCTTGTTATAGAAAATTTTCTAATCATTTAGTAGTGATATAATTTATTATAGTTTATAGCTTAATTACAAAAATATTAAACAAAAAAACTTTAATTAAATAAAACAATCTTTATTATGATAATTTATGAACCATTCTTGAGCGCCTTAGGAACTACCCCTAAGGCCCTGCGAATGCCCCCTTATTTTCCCATAGGATTGGCGGGGAGTTAGTTCCGAATACATAATACTAATCTAAAGTTCTAAATAATATGCTGTCGATGCATAAACTAAGCCATTGATCAATATATGTGTGATATGTAGATAAACCAAAGTCTGTTAATTTTAAATAATAACTTACTTATTTATTAATTAATATTATATTTTCTGGTTTAAGATCTCTATGAATAATTGCTGGGTTTTGTACGTGTAAATATTGTACGCATTATAATAATTGTATAAATATTTCACTTATGAAAATTAATGAATAAGGTATTGTTATATTCATTTGTTCAAATAAATTGATTTAAATTGATTGAACAAAATTCCATTTGAATGTGTAGCAGCAATGGCTTATTAGATGAATATAATAAATTACTGGAACAAGCATTTTGTTTGGTGGCATACTTTTGATGCGAACCGATATAATAGTTGTCTTCAATCCACTATTAAGTGAATTTATTATATTAATTTTTTTTATAGTTTTCTTTTTCTCTTCTTCATTGAAAGGTATTGTTTTAATAGCATAAGTCATTCCGTCTTTGATTGATATCTCTTCATATACAGAGGAAAAAGCTTTACTTCCGAGTAATCGAAGTTCAATAAAATCAGTGTTGAATTTTTTTGACATATTGTTTCGGGAATCAAATAAATTTTTTACCTTTAAAGTTATGTAATCTAAAAAAATAATGTTTATATTTAGTATTAAATAAGTAAACATAAATATACAAAGATATAGCATTTATCTCTATATTCGTTGTCATTCAGTTTAGCAATTGTTTAAATTCAGATATATATTATGCAGTATTTTCCAAATTAGATTTCGAAATGGGTGCACCAAAATAAGAAATAAAGTGTTGGGATATTGCCTGTAGTGGGCCTTATTTAAGAATGTCATGTCTGGCAGGGCTTTCGTATTTTTAATTTGACGGGCTTTTATCTGACTAGGCCTCTGCATCGCGGGCTTACATCGGGCTCTAACTTTAAAATTTTTATGATTTTGCAACAAAATAAAAGGCTTTAAACACTCTCACAAACATCCCAAATCCACACATAATATTTTAAAAATATAAACATATCGGTTTTTATTGCTTTTTATATACTTATTGGGTTCAAATATTGACCAATTTTTATTTAGGATATTTGTTTAGAATTTTATAGATATATAAAATTATTGTATGCAATGCTAAAGTATTATCGATTAATAATGCAGACACTAATAAGAATTTAATTGTGTTATCGGTTAAACACATCATGATTTGGTTTTTTTTCCTAATATTTACGAACATTATTCAAAAATTTTTTACATAAAACTTCATTATATATAAAAATAGTAAGTAATCTAATTATTTAAATATTATTAAGTCTAAAATTTAAGCATTTATTTAATTTATTACTAAAATTTACAAACCTTAGTATTTTAAAGAATAAATAAATGCAATTATTATCTAATAGTTCTTAAATAATTAACTTTTTCATTTATTCGGCACACCTTAAAATAAATGGCGAAAAAAACTTGAAAACAAAGCATAAGTGTTAAAAGGTTATCATAATTTCTAAAGATACCAATTTTATATAACTCGTAAGATAAAGTCATGACAACAAAACTAGTTTATTCATATCACACTTAATATAACAAAGAAAAGAAAATTAAATGGAGTCTAGTTTATGGCATTATTAATAGTAGGATTTCGAAATCAAATAAGAATAATATATTTTTTTAAACGCATTATTTTTAAATGATAAATAATTAAATGATTTAATTAAATAACATGTTTAAAGTATACTAAATAACAACCTGGATATTTTGATGTTTACATAAACGTAAAAAAGTATTATGATATTATTATATACAGTATTTAATTTTATAACTTAAATTCTTTCTATCTATTCTGTTTAACTTAAAATAATACGCAAAAATAAACTATATTGTAGTATACGTGTCATTATTATAGCAAAGATGATAAAACGTTATCACAATCTCTTAAGCAACCAAATGTCTAATACCTTACTTATTGTATTATTTTCACTGTCTTTTTACAAGTGATATTGTTATTATTAGACTTTTTAGCGGGCCCCCCGATTTGTCGGGCCCCCGCGGGCCCGCGACATAATATCACGGGCCGGGCCGGGTTCGGGCTTTTGACTTTTTGAAAAAATCGGGCTCGGGCCGGGCCTATCTTCAAACTGTCGGGATTTTGTCGGGCTCGGGCCTGAAAATTTTAACAACTTAAAAGTATAGTTATGATGTTTTTTCGTTTGAAAATGATAAGAAAACATTAGGTAAAGTTTATTTTAAGTTAAATTTAGATTAATAGATAATTTATTATATTTCTTAATATTTCTTAATATTTTTAATTTAAATTTGAATTAAACTGCTCTAAAATTGTTGTAAATTGATATATGTTTGTAAAGAATAGTTAATATATATTTCTTATGTTACGTTTGAGTAAAAATCTCGTTGAAATTTAATTATTTAATATGTATAAAAATTGATTATCAAGTTTACACTGATTAACTCTGAAAATATGATTATTCAACCCGAATCGAATATTTTAAAATTAAAACCGACCCGAAATGATAAGTAAATCATGAAAAAAAGAAAGCTAAATATTTTATCGGCAAACATATTTTTTACCCGTACTTTAATAATTGATAATTTTTTGTTGCTATGATTTAAACTTAAACTATAATAAATACGATAGCATTTATTGCATTAAAGTATACGTGTTAAACGTTTGCTTTACATCCTTGTGATTTTTTTGTAATTTTTCGAATCAATAAATTTTAATTTTTCAAAATATAAACTTTTTGATCTAAAATAAAGTGACAAACACTTCAAGTTATATTTTGATTCAACATAGATATACATCAATCACTTCTTAGAGGTTTGTTTTGTCTTATTACAAAATAGATTTTAAAATTTATATTTAGTTTTCCATAAATATTAAATATTACATGATTTTTTAATTACTATAAATTCAAAATTTTGAAAACTATTTTATAATTAAAATTGTAATAATTAAATAGATATCAACAATTAATATGAAATGAGAATGAGCTCAATTTTTCTAAGCTTAAGCTTAACCTGGTTAATCTTAAGCTCAAAAACATAGTTGCATTGAGCTTGAGCTTATAATGAAGTAAAAAATTTCAAAATTTTCAGTTGAAACGAATTATAAAATTAATATACATTAATTAAAAAATCATTTGAGAGTTTATCTAATTATTTAGTTTTGTAAAATAAATTTTATTTTGTTAAAAAATCAATTCTCACGCAATTACATTATATATAAAGTAATATAAGTTAAGTTTTACAAAAAAAATTATAAAAATTAAGCTCAACGTAATCTCATTAAGCACATCAGCACAAGTTTGAGCTTGAGATTATTCTCATAACTAGCTATAACTACTTGAATGTAATATAATATCATAGAATTGTTTGCCATAGATTCCTTATCAAATATGTATTTGTGTGCTAATCAAGTGCTTGATATTTAATGAAATAGTTCAGTACTGTATTGAGTTTAAATGATGTATGTCGGGCTCTATAATTGAACAAAAAATTCTCAATCTGGTTTACTTTTATTTCAAAAATTTTAAGACATTCATATTATAATCGGACCCCTTTTGTTCATAAATTACATTTAAAAAGTATTTTGTTTTTGCTTGAAGCGATAGTTAAATTTGAAAAATAATTTTATTTTTGCTTTTTAGCTCACTTTGTAAAAATCAGCTATTGGATTTGACATTTCTGTCTGTCTGTCTGTCTGTCTGTCTGTTTGTATGTCTGTCTGTCTGTCTGTCTGTATGTATGTCTGTCTGTCTGTCTGTCTGTCTGTCTGTCTGTCT
>JAQGAW010003687.1:0-12079 GCA_034698025.1 Phthiracarus crinitus | reverse complement strand
TTTTTAATTCTATTTATAAGAAATATACTATCATGTGAATATTTAATTTTTTTGATTTATATATAAAATTTTTTGTTTATATTTTCAAAATACATTAGTTAACTATACTCAATTAATATCTATATACTTAAAATCTTTTTCAAGGTTTTAATTTAAGATTGTGAAATATTTAAGAAATATATATTTAATTGAATAATCCAATTATTATAATTCAATAAGAAAATTTAACTTAATACGCGTAAACATTCATAAGCTAATAAATTTTGAGATTTAAAGTAGGATATTTTGAATTTATAAATTTCAATATTAATATATAATAAAAATTAATTACTATGAAAATTTTAAAAAGGAATAATAACATTTTTAGTTATGATAAATAGTGAGGATTTATGTGAATATTTTTTACAAAATTTATCAATTAAGAGTATAATGTAGTTATCTATTTTGTCTTAGATTTTGAAAGTAAATTTTATTAAAAATGGATGAATATTATAGACCTTTAATTTTTTAATTAGCAATTTATGTGGTAATGAATCTTAGACTTTGACATAGTCTATCCAAGCTGCTGATAAATTTTTTGCTTTTAATTTGATTAATATGATGGAAATTAGACTTTAATAAAAATATTTAGCTATATATATACAAAATCTTAAAATATTTAAAATTTATTAACTTGATTTATTAAAAAACTATCAAATAATTACCATGATAAGATAACATAAAACATATTTGATTTAAATTAATGATTTATTAATAATGGCTTAATTTTACTTTATTGTACTTAAGAATATATTGATAAATGAAATAGATATATGATTCAAAATTTTAATACATGAAATAGCTTAATTTCTGAGGCCTTGAAAATCAGTAGAAAAATTGTGCAAAATATTTTATGAATTTTTAGAAATGAATTTCCAAATAGTTTGAAAATAGTTTTAATAATTTACTAAAACGCGTAAAAATTTTTTAAAAAAATAAGTGGGAAGTTTCAATAATAGTTTTCAAACTTTTTTCATAATAGATCCATAAATATTTACCCCTCAACAAACTCAAATGATTTCGATTAAAATTTTGACAATAATAATAATATATTTAAAATGTAAAAAATAAAATTAAATAGTTATAAAAGTTTAATTAAAATTACCTTTTAAATTTAAATAAATTTTTGTGTATTATTTAAGACATATTATATGTATATTTCTTGTTTTAATTTTTTTTATGATTTTTACAAATATATAATTATCGATTTTCAATTGATTATATATTTAATGTTACACATAAACTAATACAACAATTAGAAAATCCTGATAAAAATACAATATATATTGTTTATTTTCCATGTAATGCTTAAGTTATACTTGAACACTCCAAAAAAATTGGAAGTGGTGACAAAAATACATCTATAGATTTGTGTAATTATCCATATCTTTATTCTTATTTCTTATAATTATATTGTTTTAAATTTATTTGTAGAAAATTACATCATTATATTTTAGTTACATTATATTTTATATACTCTAAAAATTAAAACACGTTTATTTTTTAAATATCTGAAAATAAAAATTATTATAAAACCCTTGAAAATAAAATCAATCGAATAAGCAACTACTTTGTGTTTCTGATTGCATTCTAAACTTTTTAACAGCCTTTTGAGTTATAGAAAAACTTTCTCGTGGAGATTCATTATTAAAACTAATTCCATGATTAGAAGACATTCCAGTTTCTTTAGTCCAACGTTCAGGATTTTCTCCAATATATAAAAATGTCCAGTATCCTCTTGCTTCATGATCAGTTATTAAAAATTTTATTTGCTCTAATGTTGTTTCTTGAGAACTATTTTCCTCTCCATCAGTTATAATAACGCATAAGACTCTTTCATTATCATTTTTACCCTGATCAACGATTCGAATAGCTTCAGAAATGGCGTCATAAAGAGAAGTACTAAATGATGGTTTATAATTTAATGTGGTTAAAGCTGGTACATCATTTAATAGTAATCTTAAATTATTTATTTTAAATTTTTATATTGTTTATATCCAATCTTTAAAAATATAAGTAATATATAACTAACTGAACATAATTGAAATTGATATAAAAAATTATTTAAATTGTTATATTATTTGATATTATTTCTATTTCACAATTAATTAAAAAATTTTTATCATGAAAAAGATTTTAGACTTATTTTAAACGTTAAATTACATTTGTATATATATTCAATTTGCCGAATTACTACACAACCTTTGTGAACTGTAGTAACAACACTGTTGAACTTTACTAAATAAAGTTTTGCTTTATCATTTATAATTTCTTTTTGATCCGAAATAAATTTTTTGAATTCTTCAATAACTTTATCTTTTTTTCTATCCATACTTGCAGATTCATCCAGTATAATAACAATTAATGTTTCCATTTTTAATAATTTTAATAAATTTTACAAAAACCACTTTTGTTAAAAAACACTTCTTTTTATAGATTTATTCTTGAAAATATTATTGATTGCTTTAAACTTTTACATAAATTATAAATTTGAATATGCGCAGATCCAAGTAAGAATTATTTATTATATTAAACTTTTCATAAACTGAATATATAAAGTATATAACTTATTCTAAAAATTTTAATAATCAAAATAATTACTCGCAAGAAATATTTTTATCTTCAAATTGCAAATAAAACATTTATTTGTAAATTTGTTTTTAAAATGATTTAAATTGGATTTATATTTAAAAGAAAATTTTTCTTCATTTTTTAAGTTGTATTTTTTTAAACAGTGATCTTTTATTTAGAGTATAAGTGATATAAAATTATTTAGATGTATATTTGAATAATTTACAGCTAAGTTTGAAAAATAAATATTTAGAAAAAAATAAATTTAAAATGGTTTTTGGGTTTTTGTTTTAATCATTGAAAAGAAATCATATAGGTTTTAACTGTTTTCATTTTTTTCATTTAAAACTTTTTTAGATTTTTCAATTTGCATATTTTGTCTGAAAAAAATTAAAATTAGTATATGAAGTTTTTAAAATTGTCTTATAAGAGTTAGTAATATGTTTAAAATCCCTTGGTCCTTCTCAATTATATTGGTATTTATATTTTGTGTAATATTTCCTACAATATTAAGAATATATTAATAATGAAGGACTTAAATCAATTTTTTATATTAATTAAGTGATATCATACAAAATTCATAATGAAAAGTTCTATTACTTCAGTAATCAATTATAAAGACGTCACAAGTGAATGTGCCAACATTCAACTTACTTATCCAAAATATCTTTCAATTATTAAATATATATTATAATTATATGAATAAAATTTATTTTTTAAACGATAATTTATAAGAAAGTATAGATCATAAACAAAATTATTTTTATATTATAATATTATTTATGAAATGTTTAAAGAATTTAAAATTTTTAAAAGCATAATTAACATAATTTTTATTAATCTTAATTATTAAAATTAGTAGTACTTTCAGTGTTTATCTAAAAATAACAAATAATAACAAAGTGAATTAATAAAACCAAATTAAAATCAAAGTGAAAGTTAGATATTACAAATGATACAATCTTATTTATTTCTTAATTTATTTTTTTGTTTGTATTAATTTTTATATCAAGTTTTGTTATTACTTAAAAATATATTAAATCTAATTGCTAAGAAAGTATTAGTGATTTTCAAAAATAAAAATAAAATTTATATTTTATTTTGGAATTTAAACTTGACATTTACAAAAATTTAAAAGAAATTTCAAAACTTTTTTATTCTTTCTTTTATTATTATTATTACTTTGTTTTCCATTATTGTTGTAAAATATTATTACTTATATATAAAAAAAAGTTCTATAAAAATTGGTAAACGGCTTTTTTTAAAAAATTGAAAACATTTTAATATTTAAGTTACAAATAAAGTAAAATATCCAAACCTTTTTGTTTTTAAGATTATAATACACTATGAATTTATTAATCTCTTTTTAATATCTTGTATAAATTTTTATTAATATTTTAGAAAAAAAATGAGAAATACGTGATAAGCTCCGATGATATTTAATAAAGAAATCATAATAAGAAAGCTTCATTATATATTTTTAACTGGAAACGTTATGCAATCAATCTATTTTAACGCTTTTAGTGCTTAACAGTAACATAAGATTTATAAAAGAAAAAATTATAGAAGTAAATACTAATTATAAAAAGTAAATTATTTTGTTTAATAATAGATTTCTTTAATAAAAGATTTCTAAATTTAATAAACTTTTTAATATATATTATTATCTCATATAATCTGAATAATTATATTTTAAAATATTAGAAATTACAAATCAATTATAAAAATCACAACATCTATCGTAACTTTTTTAAACATATTTGTTATTGAATTTACTTTTTTCGAATTTTTTAAATTTTAAAATAGATTAATTAAAATAAATATTCATTATTAATATTAAGAAATAAGATTAATTAAAAAATTAATAATAAATTTGGCCTTGAAATTCGATAATTATTTATTTGTAAAAATTATGAAAAAACACAATAAAAGCTAAAATATTGTTATAATCAGATATTCCCTCCACGAAAAATGTATTCGCAGTCTAAGCGTAGTATATTCAGTGCTTCAAAAAGATAAATAAAGCACAGCTGCGTTACCAATATTTGCACGGCAGTCTTTTACTGAAATGCCTCAGAAAAATAACTAACTATATAGTGCGCAAAATTTAAATACAAAAATTTAATTTTAATTATTTGAGTTATAAATGTGTATAAATTGCAGGCATAAATTTAATATATTTTTAATGCTAAATAATATTTTATTGTAATAGAATTATAAAAGATTAAACATTAAATGATTTATTTATTGATAATTTATGTATCGCGCTTCATATTCAATATATTTATAAATAGTGATCTTCGTTACCGGTTATAAGACCGGTTGTGACCGATAATTACCGCCATTATAAAAATTATTTACCGGTTAAATTGATATTAATACCGATAAATACAGAAAATATACAGCTTTATAGTTCAATTTTGCTTATAATTTACATGATTTTTATTCATAGAATTAAATTTGATGTTAAATTTTAATTATTTTGTATCAAATGTTTTTGAATAATCTTAATTAAAGCCTCTATTTAGAAAACAACTGCTAAAATGGATCAAAAAACTTTCTCATTAAATAAGTCAAAATTTGAAAATTATTCATAAGCAATAAATGCAAAATTTGAATTTCAAATATTGTTATAATAATAAATTTTATTATAATTCCAACATCTCTTACAAAGAATTATTACACATATATACAAAAATCTTTTATAAAACCGGTTATGACCGCCGATTTAATTTTTTTATCGTGAACGGTAAAGAAAATCACTAGTTATAAATAAGAAAACTCGTTTTTGCCCATATTTCAGAATAGTGAGTCATTTCAGTAAAAGACTACCGTGTATTACTCACAGTCTTACGCAGTCGATTATATTTGTCGTGGAAAGCATCGTTATTTATAATATAGATTAAATAACTCATAAAAAACTATTTTAATTAAATTTTTAATACAATTTTTACTATTTTATTTTATTTCTAAAGATTTCAATATTTTTAATAATATTGGCAAAACTACCATTTAAATCCGATGAGTTTTTAGAGGGCTAAATATTTATCGATCAATTCTGATTAAACTATTTTTACAAACTATTTGGTCATTTATATCTAACGATTCATAAACTATTTATGGCTTTAATAATAAATTATTTTTATGGATCTGACCCCCTAAGAGATTTTGAGTTTGTGTAAAAATGCTTCTAGACCATCAAAATATAGAATAATTCGTTCAGTGCATTTTTAAGTCGCATAAAATAAAATTTTAATCTCATAAAAGTAGAGTCCCTAATATTAATATATTTAATTTATGATATAATAAATACTTTCGTGCGTGATGTCCGCCTGAAAATGCTCGAAATTACGTCATTAAAAACAACTGTTATTATAACTATGACGGGCTATGAGGGGCTAAATTAAATGACGGGTAATAATCCAAATTAGATGCTGCACTAGTATATAATATAAATTATATAATAAATACTTTCGTGTGTGATTTCCGCTTGTAAAAGTATGAAGTTACGTCATACAACAACAACTTTTGTTACAGCTATGATTTGCTACAGTCATTCCGCTATAAGGAAATCATATTTTTAATCGATAGTACTGCTCTCTAATGAGGCCTTACTTTCATTTTACACTGCTTTATGCTACAGCCTTAGTGTATAATACGTTAAAGCGCACCAGTTCTGCTCAGAAAATATGATTTCCTTATAGCGAAATATCTGTATATATAAAATCACGCTTAAAAATGCAAATTGGGTGCTGTTCTAGTAACTTAAAAAATAAATTAAATGCAATCTGTATTATTTGTATGTAAAAATTACCTTTTTATTTTGATAAATCAAATAACGTAGAAAATATTTTTTGAATTGATGCCAAAAATGTATAGTAGAACTCATTAAAGTGGAGATAAATTAATGTAAAGGTATATTCAAAAAAATAAAGGTGTAACCTTACTTATTAAAATTCTTCGTCATTTTACTTGTGACATTTAATAATTAATAATATTTTAAAATTTTAGATATAAAAATAGTTTAATAAAGATATTATTTATTTCACTTGTAAATTACAGAATTCTTTTTTTTAAATATAATGTTATTTGAAATAATTTTAGTTATTTTAATCTAATAAATAATATTCAATAAAGTGAAATAATGTCTGTTCAATATTAATGAACTGTACCAATTATTTTAACTTAATGCTTTGTTTTTATGTTTTATAGTATGTAAATAATATATAATGTATATATTTAAATGTATACTATTTGTTGAAAAAGATATGTATAAGTTTTAATAACGTAACGCTTTTTTAATAACGTTAGCTCTAATAATTTTAATATAATTTATTATTTATTATTCTTATTAATTTTGTGAAATATTATATTAATCTCAAAAAATTTAAAGAAAATTCATAATAAGTTCGCTTTTAAACATAATGATTTATTTCTTGGTCAAATTGAAAATATATCCTGTTTTTAAAACCATTATTTGCCAATTTTAATTTGGAAATTTTAAAAATCTTTAAATAAATTTATAGAACATTCTATTGCTTAATTTGAATTCGAATTTTAGTGGAATGTTGTTTTAAATATTCATATACCTAAAACAAATATTAGTATAAAATAGAAAAAACAATTTAAATGTGTTGACAAACATTAACGACTTTTTCATGGTTTTTATAAGAAAATTATAATTTGTGTCTTACTTTTATTCGTTTTTAAGATTGTTTATTATATATTTCTGAAAATTGTTGTATTTAATTTCGTTATATAAATATTATAACGATTTTATTTTAAATTGTTCAACTAATTTTTCTAAAAATTAGTTTTTATTTGTTTATTGAATTTAACATTATATTTATTTCATAAGAAAATTAATTTTTATATCAAAATTTTTATAAAGATATTTTTCCGTCAATTTTCTATGTTTTTGTATTTAACGCTTAACCCTTCGACGGAAACGTGGGATAAATATATCCCAATTTTACTTTGTAAATTTTTAAAAAGATCTTATAGTTTTCTGATTTAAATAAAAATCCAGGTATTCCTCAATCAACTATTCATCAATTCATATTAAAAATTTGATAAGAAAATAGTTAATAACTTTATAATAAAAAATTATTTTACAAATCAAAAACACAGCGATGTCCCACAATTGTCAATCTGATTATAAATTTTTAACATGTAATTTATAGACAAACTTATTTTTGAGGGAATGTAATGCAAAATATCATTGTCATAAAAATTATGAGGGAGAGGTTTATCAAGCGTGATGTTCTTAATAATCTCTATTACGTGACTTTTTTAGTTTTTTAGTTATATTGTTCGTACTGATCATTTCAAAATTTAATAGTGTCCCTTTTTTCCTTATTAAGTTCAATGCTAAATTTAATGGTGTCCCTCCTTTCTATATACGGATTCAATTCTAACTTTAATTAGGATCCCAGCTTTCCTTTAACGCAAAATTTTGCACCTTTCCTTCTAAGGGTTAATTATTTAAACAGTAAAGGCTTTTTATTTACGAGAGATTACTTGTTTGGGATATTTTTCAATTGTTGTAACATTTATATAAACGTTATACACTAATTAACACGTAATAATTCTCAAATATTTGGCATAAAAATGTTTCTTTTTCGTTTTATTTATTAAAACGATATTAATTAGAAATCAGATATGTTGATTTATTTCGTTAAAATTGTTTAAACAAAAGTAAGTTACTAATTATAATTGGCATTTTTTTAATTTTATTGTTTTATTGCTATTTTGTTAAAAATATTATTGAAAATATATAAATTTATTACTTTTATCATATAAGATAAATTTTTAGAAATAATCAAATAATTTGTTATGTAAAATTATTTTTTTATATTAAATTAAAGAAGAAAACATATTCAAACCTTTTTCAAATTCTTTTGATTCATGTTACGAAATTTAATTATTAAAAATTATTTTTTAAATTTTATTGACAAATAATCACAAAGAAAAATGTCTGATAAGGAATCAATCGTTCAAAATAATATTCAACTAAAACAAGAATATGAATATAAAAAAGTAAATGAGAATGAAGAAAAAATTATACAAATTAATAGTGATTACAATTTGGTTGGATATGCTTTGCCTGATGACGAGAGTAATAAGACAAAGTATGTTTTAATATTATCACAAAATTAATAATGTTAGAAGTGAACTTGCAATTGTAATTAAGATTAATAGGATATAATAATTTAAAAAAGAATTAAGTATCCCATATCTTATTTAGTAAAAAATTCTTATTTAAAAAATATTACTTTACATATGCAAATAAAATTCTTATATTAGTTTCATTCATATCTAGCCATTTTGATTAACTCTGTTATTTATAACATATTTAAAATTTAAAAATTTTTTTAAAGTTTAATATATTTGTATTAATTAATATATTATTTTATTTTATTTTTTTATAATATATTTTATAAACGTATTTAAATCTAAATTATTAGGAATAAACCTTGTTGTTATCATTGGCATTTAAAAAACTCAATTTGGAGTATTCGCAATATTAATTTATGGAAAAAACATATGACCTGTGAAAATATTCAAGAAAATATAGGTGAAATAAAGTTTTTCAATAATATTGACTTAAAATTAAATTTATAATGTTGTTTTATTTAAGATATCCTACCGAAAAAAAATATTAAATATGAAGATGATATTAAAAGTCCTTTCGAAATGGATGAAGAAATTAAATTTTATTATGAAATCGAGAAAGAAATTTTTTCAAATAATTTAATACAAGATAAATACTGTGCAAAACTTATAAGAAGTAGAAAAAATACAATATAATAAAAAATAATGCTATTCTTTATTTTAGAAAAAGAAATGAAAACTTTACGTGAATTTGTCTATTATATGCTTAACAACCCAGTAAAATTCAAGTCGATAATTAAATGGGAAGTAGAAGAAAAATTTATTTTTAGAATTTTAAATTATGAAAAAATATCAAAATTATGGTGGCTTGTATCATTAAAAAAACAAATAAATTTTAATGAGTTTTATAAAGCAATAAGGTAAATGAAATACATTATAAAAATTTTTATTTTAAAAATATAATTCATTTTACTAAAATCTAATTATTTAAATGTTTTAATTTAAAATTTAATTAAGTATTAATTTACTAAAAATTCATTTCTAAAGCATATTATAAAATAAGTTATTTTTTATGTTATTATTTATGATCAGGAACTAGATTATTATGGTTTACCATAATTTGCCATAATTTACCATAATTTTAAACTAAACACAATTCATTATAATTTTCAAAATCATGGAAATAACATAATATATAAAATCTTACAACAAATACGAAATAATTTATAAAATACATTTTAGATAAGGACTTAATTTAATAACAAATTTAAAAGCTTTGTAAAAAATATTGCATTAGTTTTGTTTATTAGAAAACTTTCCTTTTTTGAACCGAATTTAGTTGGTTTATATTTATTAAATCATTGTCAAAAACACATGAAAATTTTTTAAAAATCAGTTATTATTCAAAATCTACATCATAAACACATTATAATAACATATCATAATTTATGACTTCAATAAACAAAAAAAAATCAGATTCATGATTATAATTAATGATAATAGTAATATATTACTTACTTAAAATAAATTTTATTTAATAGATTTGCGTTTCATTGCAAAACAAAAAAAGATAATAACTTATTTGAATTTGGACCAAGATCGAAAATTTTTTTAAAGATGAACATAAATATTTGAAATTAAAAGTTCAGATAATATTTAAATTTTTATAATTTTCATTACCAAAATCATTTAATTAAAAAATAAAAATTATTATGTTGAAATTCTAAAATGTGCATGTTTTGAAATAATTCTTTGAAATTATTATATGTAAAGTATATATAAAATATGAATAATATATAATATATGCAATATATTCATAATTTTTGTCAAAATATAAAATTATTTAGTCTAAAAAAGAAAGATTGCTAAAGTAATGAATTATACTTAATATTCAATTCAATTTTTTTATTTAAAAAATTATAATTTGAATATATTTGTTTTATTGCTATATTGTATAATGAAAATTTATAAATAAAAATAATACATGTTATTGCTTTTAATAAACTAAAAATATAAATTGAAGTTAGTAAATAAATTTTTGTATAAAATAATTATAAAATTTTTTTTAATTAATTCGAGAGGCATTCTATTTTTCTTTTTTATAATTTATTTTAATTTTTTCACTTATAAAAATTGTTTTCTATATACACTTATATTTATAGAAGATGAATCTCACTCTTTATGTTGAAAAATCAATTATATTTTATTAAAAAGATTTAAAAGTGAGTTTAATATCTCATTTTGGTATTGACTCAAATTTTGAATGTATTCATTTATAAATTTTGATTCATAATTTATAATAGATAATTTGATTATAACAGGTGTGAAGTGATTTTATTTTTTAAAGAGAATTTGTGTTTTTTTCAATTTATATTTTTAATTTTGAAAAGAAGATTAATTTCTAATTAAGAATTTGATATAAATTCTAATTGATTTATTATTATTTAGATGTATATTTGCATATTTTATAATAAAAATTAAAAACAAAATATTTAGATAAAAAGAAAAAATGAATAGGTTTTAAGGTTTTGTTTTATTCTTTGAAAAATTTTCAATCCGGTTCTAACTCGTTTTATTTTTCAAAGAAAATTTCTAAAATTTTTTCAATTTTAATTTTTATCTTTATATATGAAATGCTAAAAATGAAATTTAATTCATTTTTAGCATTTCATATATAATCTAGTTAATTTAAAATTATTTACATGCATATTTATATATTTTACAGCAAAATAAGATAACTAAACATTTAGATACAATCTAAACATAAAAAAGTTTTGATATTGTTTTAATCTATGATAATAAATCAAACTGATTTTAACTGGGGTTATTTTTCAAAGAAAGTTTGTAAATATTTTGGTGTTTTTGTTATATTTTTTATTTAGAGTTTCATATAGAATCTAGTTGATAGTAATATTTTTAGAGATTAAAATTTTATCTTTTTGGTTAAATGTTTGATATTTTATTCTAAATTTCATTAATATATTAAATATTTAATTTCTTTTTTAAAAACATTTGATATATATGCTAATTTAAAATATTAAAAAATAAGATTTAGACAAATATGAATAACATTTGTCGAATTAAAGGCTTATATCAATTAAAATTTTAAAGTAATAAATAATTATATTAAAAACAATTCAGTGTAATTGTGTTTTATTGGAAATCACTAAATATTAAACTATTCATACAAATATAGATAGTAATAAATTCGACCAAATTTTATTAATTCAAATTTCATGTTATATAATTCAAATCAGTTATTTATAAATAGTAATTTTATTTTTTAAGATTTATTTAAATTAAAAAAGTATAAAATATTTTTTAAAAACAATAATCAAGTTAACTTTCTATATGA
>JAQGAW010003686.1:0-12082 GCA_034698025.1 Phthiracarus crinitus | reverse complement strand
CAATTGATAACAATTAGGAAAACGTTTTTTTACGACACAAACAGAGATGTGATCGCAAGAACACCCACGACTACAACGAAAACGACGTCGTCAGCCAAAGTGTTCAATGAGTTTCAGTAAAAGCAATAAATTAATGGGAATGTGTGGGTGTTCTCAATTGACAGGTGATGGCATGGGATCTGATCCAATGTGTTGACCAATAAATGAATCGTTTCTTTTCATTGCATTTTTGCTGACATTTCCGATCATTATAACTAAAAGTTTAGATAAAAAGTTCCATTTATTTGAAAGTTCTATAAAATGAAAGAAAGTTTTGTTTTGTTTGTTTGAAAGCAATCAATAATACGAAACAGTAATAATGAATAGAATATACTGTTCTGTTTTGAGTGTCAGTTACAGTACAGTTGAGTACAGTTGCGTCGAAGTAATGAAAAACACTTAAAACTAGTTATGACTCAACACTCACTCTCTGTTATGATTATATGTTTGATTAGAGTGAGAATACGTTATGTGTTATGTGTGATGCGGTTTATATTCATTCTCATCATTGATGTCATATAATGTCATAAAAACTGTGAATTAAGTGTAAACATAACACAACTTTAATAATAATAAAAATACTTTTATTAATGTTTGCATTCATTGTTAACAACGGATGTTTAACTGTATGTTATGTTCCAAACAAAGAGTTCTAAAACTAACGAAAACTTATCGAAAGTTTAGTTTATTTATAGAAAACTAATGATTAGTGAAACTATAGAATACACTAAAACCTCATTATTATATACAATTCATTCATTAAATTGTATTTAAATTATTATATTCTATTCATTAAAATTATATCATTTTTTGTACAAAAATATTTTTAATTTGAAAAATAAATAAAAATTAAATAAAGAAATTTTTTGTGAAATAATTAATTTTCAGTTTATGTTAAATGGTTTTGATTGTATTAATGGTTTAAAAGTAAGCGATTGTTTAAACACGTGTTTAATAACGCGTAACAAAAACTTAGAATTGTTTTTGTTTTCACTCATTATTTGAGTTTTGAATCACTTTCAGTGTTATATATATAACAGTGTTTAACGCAAAATGTAATCAAAACTAAAACCAAAACCAAAACTAAATCTGTTTTTCGTCAAAATTTGAAACAAATTTTTTCTCAAATTTCAAGCAAAAAACAGAAACGATTTGTAACGAAATAAAGCGAACACTCGTGAGTGAGTGACTGACTGAGTGTGTGTACGTGTATGTGTCACATCCAATTCTCGTTTATTACGAGAAACACGTGTTCATCGAATTCAATATGAATTGAACACGTGTTGACATCTGGTGTTTAAAACTGAACTTATATATAGTTTCATAGACAGTGTATGCCATATAACGCCATCTATGATTGAAGAGCACAAACAGCCGTAAAGGGCAAGACATTGACCTCCAGACGCGCGAACGTCAAACATGTGACCAAACAATGTGAATGCGCGCGAATGGTTCCGTGAATGCGTTGCAGGTGTGTGTGTGCGTCGCGTGTGTTCGGGTCGGGAATAGTTGGGGTGATGTGCGGGTACGGGTCGTCGGTAATTCGGGTTGCGATGGTGGCAGTGATTTGGATGGTATTGACGCGAGATGTCGTTAGTTGTGAAAGTGGGGCACGAGTGCGAGTGCGAGTGTTTGTGTGATTCGCGAGTGTTGTTGCGAACAGTTGAATGAATGTTTGCACTGAAACAGAGTTTCGTTTCGAACTGTTTTCATAAAGTGTTTCATTGAAAACGTTATTCGAGTTTGAAATCAATTCAAAAATGAATAAAACTTTTAATTATTAATTGAATTAAGAATTGATTTGATTCGGTATTAATTCGGTTATGATATTGAAGTGATTGTAATGGATTGCCGATTGGATTGAAGGTTCAAGACATTGAAGAGTGAGAGAGAGTGTGAACGACACTGAATTGGGTCACTGTGTTGTGTTGAATCGAGCGGTCATTGAACTTCATTCACTGTTTTGTGCGTTCGCTTCAAGGGTTCGATAACCTTCAGTATTAAGTGAACGCTGTTATGCAATGCTCTATTGTGCGCATGCGTGTCAACGAGTTGAATGACCTGTAAGTTACAGTGCATTCACACCAAACTGTGAATTGTTTTGTTTTGAAACCAGTTTTCATGTGATTTACCAAACATTATGTCACTGTTTCACTCTTACAAACTGAAACGACGCAAAGTGGACGTCAACCACACGTGCCCTCCAACCGCACTCACACCCACTGCCACCCCCTCTCCCACCATCACATCCACCCACACCCTCACCCCCTCTCCCATACAACACACCCAACAACAACCACAACCACAACATCACGACAGCGACACTCCATCGCAATCGCCGTCCGATTCGGCCACGAGTGCCGAAGACGAGTCGTCCTCTGCGGTCATGGACTTGTCTGTGCCGCGCGCCACCACTTCCAACATGACTCCACTGTTGATGGGAACGATTCCGGGCGCGGGTCCGAACAAGACCATGGTGTGGACCACGTGTCAGCCGCAACCGCACGTGAATGGGGGCGCGAGTGGCGGTGGGGGTGGCGGTTCCAATTCGAATAGTCCGCACTCGACCACCACTTCCACGACACCGCACGTGTCCGACAGTGACGGAAGTGCGGCGTCAGGCGTCACGAGTGCGAGTGTGATGACGTCGAGCGGTGGCGCGAGTGTCACAGCATTGGTGTCGCACGTGTCCGCTGTGACGAACAGCGAAGCGATGGCACACGCGGCCACAACACAACCGATGGTTTGCATGATATGTGAAGACAGAGCCACGGGTTTGCATTATGGCATTATCACGTGTGAAGGTTGTAAGGTAAGGTCAAGGTCATCATCAATGATAAACTTGACCCCACATTCACAATCACTCATTCCGTTGAATTAGGGATTCTTTAAGCGAACGGTTCAGAATAAACGTGTTTACACGTGTGTGGCCGATGGTCAATGTGCGATCACTAAGCAACAACGAAATAGATGTCAATATTGTCGGTTCCAAAAGTGTTTAAGACAAGGAATGGTGTTGGCAGCCGTTCGTGAAGACCGAATGCCCGGAGGAAGGAATAGCGGAGCCGTTTATAATCTTTATAAAGTGAAATATAGAAAACATAAGAAAGCGATTCAAACGTCACAAGTGAGACACGAGTCACACATACACACGTGTGTCCATTCATTCATTCATTGATTTGTTATTGTTTTGTCGTTTAGAACGTCAATGGAAGTTCGAATAACAATAGTATAGTTGTTTCAAACACAACAACAATATTGAAGTCTGCGCTTACAAGTCCTCAACCATTGGCCATCACAATGGCGTCATCACATCTTCAACGATATCCAGCGATATGTGGTCCACAATCACAACAAACAGTGAACACAACAACGACTTCCGGTTTGAATAACAGTTCACTTCACAAACAAATGAATGAATTGGTTTCGACACGCGAACCAATGGATCGCGACCGGTATGACACGTGACACACAGACACACCCATTCATTCACGCATTCATTCATACATTTGCTTACAGTTGTGACGCATTGTTAACAGCACTCATAGAATGCGATGATTTCGCAGAATTCTGTGCATTAAGTCCTGAAATGACGTCATCGACGACCACAACGACGACAGCACCGCACGCGTCAGACCTGAGCGAACGTTTGTGTTCGATCGGAGATTCAATTGTTTACCGATTGGTTCAGTGGACAAAACGATTACCATTTTATGATCAATTGCCAGTACATGTTCACACACAGGTATGTCAATACGAATGGCATGTCAGGTCAAAGGTCACTCACATTCATATTGATTCATACAGTTATTGACGCATTCATGGCACGTGTTATTAGTGTTGGCGACGACAGCATTCACTGCAATGACCAGTAATGATGGTCTGATTGGTCGATCGATTACAATGGCGATGACGTCACCGGTCACTACAGGTTTGTACACATGTTTGATGACGTCATCACACAATCATTCAAACACTTTGTTTGAACAAACAGTTGACGCAGAAATCGCAACAGCGATGCAAACTTTGGCGGAAAACTTGGCGCGAGTGTCGGCGTCGGCGTCGCAAACGATTTCGTGGCAACAACTCGAGCTCGAAGCTGGAGCTCTGGTGCAAGAGTTGTGTGCAGTGAGACTTGCATTCAAATCGCTCGCACTTTCTGTGGAAGAGTTCGTGGCGTTGAAAGTGGTCGCTATGACAACGGGCACGAGTGGTGCGCTCGAGCAGGACGAGCGAGCAGTGTCGGCCATTCGCGAGACGTACATGCATGCGCTCACTTCGCACGTGACGCACACTCGCGGCGCACACGTGACTCAAACGCGAATGACGTCACTGTTGAACGCGTTGTCACACGTGTCGTCCGCAGCGACACTGCTCTTGTCTTCGAAGATGTTTTACGTGCCGTTTCTGATGGCACGCGTGTCTCCGCACTCGACGTCCGCCAACAGGTAGTGATCGGCGACACGCGTGCGACACTGACGACACGTGTTGTTGTGTTTGACTTTTAGGAAATTATTTCATAAAAATATTTGTTTTGTAAATAAAACTTAAAAACTGTTGAAATAATGTTTTGTTTATGTTTTGTGTGTGTGTTTGTGTCGCCCTCTTGTGTACGATTAATGCGATCACGAGTCGCACAAAGAAAACTAAAAACACAGTGTTTTTGAATGAAAGTGTTGGACACGTGCCACACATCACAACATGTATGAATGCGCGCGATGTCATAATGTCATTCGAGACCAGCACGTGATCGCATGCGACGACCGATTCTGGCACGAGGTTTGCAACAATACATTCGAAATGTGTTCCGAAATTGATTCGATTGTTGTTTAGAATTGTTTGGAATGTGCGTTATGTCACGCGCGGCCGCAATCATGTGACGCTTCGATGTTCGCATTGAACGACGCTCTGCTTTGTCGCGAAGACTATCTGCGCGTTCGACACACGTGTCTCGTCTGTAAACGCGAATTGTCGGCAGCAGACGCTCGTGTGGCGCTTTGTCAACGATTCCGTCGTTTCGGTACACACGTGTCACACATTTACGCTTTCATTCATTCATTCTTTCATTAATGTTTCAGTTCATGTCACGTGTTTGCAATGTTCGATATGCAACGCTAGACTCCAATTGGGCGATCAGTTCAAAATGATATCAATGGGCGACCAATCATCGCAATGTTCACGCGTTGTTTGCGGTAATCATGATGACGTCATCATATGTTAATTGAATTGAATTGTGATTTGAATTGTTTAGCTCATCACCATAGCAACAGTGACCAAACAATGTCAATCACATCAGCGAATGCTTCATCCATGACAATGTCGATTTCTTCACATGTCAATGTCCAATCATTACCGCAATCGCAATCACAACCACAACAACCAATGCAAACATCGAGTGGTGGGGGAAGAGGTGGGGGCGGAGGAGCGAAAAGGGGGCGTAAAAGTCGATTAAACGCGAATTCATTGGTTTAGAAAAACAAGTTTTTATTAGTTTTTACAAACAAACAGACATTTGTGTTGTGTTGTGTCGGCGCGTGTGTTGTGCATCATTGACGTCATCGCACGCGCGTTCATACGATCGAACAGAACTTCTTGGAATTGCTTTGAACGCCATTTTGTTTCCTTCGTTTCGTTTGTCTCTTGTAAGTGGACAAGTATTGTAATTGTTTGGCATTGATCGCACCACGACGTACCGATCGGATCAGTTCCACCGCTTCTTCGTACCTGTCAGTGACACGTGTCAACAGCACATCACTCACTCACACACATCACGTGTCATCAATGCATACCTCATTCCCGCTTCGACCAAAGCGATGGCCACGAGCACAGGCGCGCGTCCCAGTCCTGCCACACAGTGAACGGCAATACACGGACGTTCGTTCGGATCGTTCACGAGATCGTCATCGAAACGCTTCCAAACCAATGCTAACCATTGTTTGATGATGTTTGGTGGCGGAGGCGTTCCATCTGCGAACACCATTTCTATTCAATTCGAATCAATGGATCAATCAATGGACAGATGACACGTGTCTGTCTTACCGTGAACTGTGATTCCATTGGACGACAGTTTTGACGCCGAATATGTGCTGAAATGAAAGATTGATTGGTAGTCATGACAACAAATCACTGATTGGTGCATACCTTTCACAAACACGAACCACATCTTTGACGCGATGCCGTTTTAATTCTTCGATATAATGACTTAACGTCGCGTCGTTCGGTTTATCTGTTGAACACACGCGTCAACACAACACAAACAAACATAACATTTGATTCAAACCTGTGATCAGAAACCTGAGGTTTTTGTACGTTATCTGCGAATGAGCGCCACATCGACCAGAAGTTGAAGAAGTAGTATTTGCCACTGCGGTCGCCGTAATGGCAGCTGCGGTTGTGGTCAACGGTTGAGTCGCTGACATCGAGTGATTGTGATGATTGAGCAAAGACGCCATCTCTGACACCACTATGACGTCACATAACACGCATAATGACGTCATTCACACACATTACGCCCTCTATTATTCATTTATTTAATCAAATGTTTACTTTTAACACTATTTTGTTGTTTAAATGTTTTCTGTTTTTATTAATTTTATTCATAACTATGACGTCATCATATGATCACACGTGTGACCACAACAATGACGACAATGAATGCGATTACGAGTCAATGGTTATGAACGCGCGACGACTTGTCGACGCCATGTCTGTTGAGACGCACGCGTTCACAACCAATGGACACGCGCTGTCAACACAAATGAATGGAAACTCAATCGAAATGTTTGAATGCAATCAAGAAATCAATAAATAAAACATTAAATTATAAATTAATTATAAATTTATTTAAATTTAATTCTATTTTGATTTTATTGAATTGTTTTGTTGATTAAAAACGTCGACATATCGCGAGCCAATTCCAGATCGAAATCGACGCGTGTTTGGGTTTGTGTTTCCGTTGCTTTGTGTCAAACCATTGTTAATGAGTTGAGGCGGAAGTGCACTCATTGGTGGTCCACTAATCGCTGCACTGTTAGTTCCACTTCCGGTCGCATCCGAGTCCGAAGTGTCAATCCATTGTTTCCGTTTTTCGTCCCAAACAATGGTTGGGTTCGTGTCGTCCGGCAGTTTGGCGCGCGTGGCTGTCGGCGCGTGTCGTGATTTCGATTTCAGTTTTCCCCAAAAAGACTGGAAAACAGAGAGAAATGTGTGATCGAAGGGGAAACCAATGAAAGGGGAAAGCAATGAATACCTCAATGAGACCACTTTTCTGCGTTGTGTTCGAATTGGAAGCGTTGTCCTCCTGTTTGTCTTCTCGTCGTTCGATTGAATTCGTCGTTTGTTGTGTTTGGCGCGCGTTCACAACCATTTGATCGTAAAAGTCGTCAGAAATGGAATTAAACTGAACATTGTCTGCATTGTTATCACTGTTTTCACTGAATTGTCGTCTAATGGTTGGCTGAGGAGCAGCGATGGGCGGAGCGATGGGTGTGGACACGAATCCGAACGAAAGTGTTTCATCGAATCGCGTGCCGACATTCACAGCGTTGACCAATGGAATGAGTGGCGGCGATGACACGTGAGGCACAACCGCTTCCACACTGTTGGGCACGTGTTGGTCGATCACTCGCGCGTCCACTTCACTCTCAGTTTGTTGAACCGATTGGTTGATGACGTCATCATTGTCATCGTTGTCCACACTGTTGTTGACGTCAATCAAGTGGTCGTTCTCTTCGATTTCCGTTTGCGTGTCGTTCGCTCGCGACTCCATCATATCGAGCACGTGTTGAGCAGTGGGCGTGAGTCGTAAGCCACAGTTGCGAATGACGTCACAATACTTGATAGCTGTGTCACGCGCGCCATAATCGAATAACATGGACGCGAACACCAGTTTCTGTAACAGAAGATCGTTTGAGAAGTGACACGTGTTTGTGTCGTTCGACGACAATGAACGCGCGAATTCCAAACACTCGTTGAGAATGACCTGTGAATGAGACACGTGTCACAGTTGTGTGTCATATGTCATGTGATCATTACTCACGTGATCACAGAAATCGTCGCAAACGTTAACAACGAAATCATAATTAACGGAAACATTGTCCGAAAGCGACACCTGTCGGACGAAACAGTGAATCAACGAATGTGTGACACGCGTGTCCAATCATTACTCACTATAAGTCGTAACAGATTCTGGAAATGACAGTCAAGTGTGGACACACTCGTGGCGTCAACGCGGACGTCGTTCGCCACCAGAATTACGAAACACTCCAACGATATGCACGCGCGCGACACAACACGTGCAGAACTCAAAAGCGACGAATAGAGCACTGAAACAGAGAACGAAAGTTAGTATTGAACGCGCGTGCGTGTCATGTCTGACCGGAAAGCGGATCTTCGGGCGAAAGCGTTGTAATAAAGCGACGAATCACGTGCGCAGTGGACGACGACGCGCACGAGTGCTCACTGCTCAACACAGACAGAGTTAGCGCATGCGCGTGTAACCCACTGTCCGACGCGTGCAGAATCGCTGCCTCGCGCTGACCGCGTGATAACAGACGACGAAAACGACGCAACGCTAAAGATGTTGGATCATCTGAGAGCAACTCTTCTTCCGCTTCGGGCGTCAAAAGCACTTCCGTGAGGTCAGCGCCACACACGTGTCCCGATTGTTTCAGCAAAGTGGTCACAACGCGCAACACGAGCGACAATTCCGGAGCGACACCCACTTCTGAACTGCGCCACGCGAGCCATTGAAGCGCAACGCGACGCGCGTCGTCAGCAGACAACTTCGCGAGTGGCGAGCGATCGAACAGTGGCCACGAACGACCAACGATCGCGATGTCTGCGAACGGCACGAGTGACACACGAGTGTTGCCGTTGTCGAGCACTACCAGACGTCCGCATGCGCTGAACGACGCTCGAGCGTGACTGCAGTGGTGTTTGAATGGCGTTTGTGGCGCACGCGATGGTTGTGGTCGTTGCGAGTGAGCGGCCATTCGTGATTGGATGACCATTCTGTCACATTCAATGTGTTATTCACTGTTGGACACACGTGTCCATTCATTCATTCATTCATACCTTTCATAGTATTTTCGATAATATTCGCTGACATATCGTTGATAATCGGATTGTTGTTGTTGTTGTTGCCATTGGTTACTATTATTATTGTTGTTATGATGATAGAACTGTGATTGAGATGTCGATTGATGTTCTGGTGATAATGGCCACACATTTGCCGATACAGATGGTGGTCGAGAAGAGTAATCATAATTGTGTTCGTCGTTCATGTTTGTGTTGACGTGTGTTGTGGTGACACGTGTGACGCAATCATTGATTGGATTGAATGCTCAACAGATGGCGTTCGAATCGTTTCACTCATTCATTCATATTATTATTGTTTGTATTCATTGAATGAATCATTGATTACTTTATATTCGTTTCCATTTTGATGTCAATCATGTCTTCTTCGTCTTCAACGTCTGCTTCTGGACCATATAATTATTCATATATATTTAAATATATCATAATTGGTGACATGGGTGTCGGAAAATCATGTCTTTTACATCAATTCACTGAAAAAAAGTTTATGGCTGATTGTCCTCACACTATAGGCGTTGAGTTTGGCACGAGAATCATTGAAGGTTTGGATTGTCGTTTGAATGACGGACACGTGTGTCACACTTATGTTTGATTTGTTTCTATAGTTTGCGGACAAAAGATTAAATTACAAATATGGGACACGGCTGGACAAGAAAGGTTTAGAGCCGTTACGCGTTCTTATTATCGGTAAGTGTTATGTTGTGTTATGTTGTGTCCAATCAATGGTCACTCAATCACTTGTTATGGTTGCAGAGGTGCTGCGGGAGCGCTAATGGTTTACGACATGACTCGTCGTTCGACTGTAAGTGTTTGTTGTTTGTGTGTCACGTGTCATATGTTTTGATCACATGATTGTCTTAACAGTATAATCATCTGTCGTCGTGGTTAACGGACGCAAGAAATCTAACCGTAAGTTCAATGACCTTTCGATCAAAACAATAACAATGTGTTGCCACGTGTGTACAGAACCCAAACACTGTGATCTTTTTGATCGGAAACAAATGCGATCTCGAATCGCAACGTGACGTCACATACGATGAGGCGCGAGCGTTCGCAGATGAAAATGGATTGACGTTCATTGAGACGTCGGCGAAGACTGGAACAGGTGTTGAAGAAGCATTCCTCGAGACCGCGAAACGCATATTCGGATCAATACAAGATGGTTCGTTGGATTTGAACGCTGCAGAGACTGGTGTCCAACACAAACCGAATGCTGGATCAACTGGTGTTGGAATCGGTGGTCAATCGAGTGGTCAATCATTGATTGGTTCGAATCAATCAAAACCTGATTGTAATTGTAGTCTCATTTAAATTTAAATTAACAAAACTATTAATTGTTTTATTCTTTTAATTAAATATAAACTTATTTGCGATTTATTTGTGTGACACGTGTCTCACTCTAAATGTCATTCAAAGCAATGCTTGCGTCGCGCGCTCGAGATCCCAATTCGCTCCCGACAACGCCACTCGAGCTCTTTGTTCGTCCACATTCATCACATCCATTAATCGGCGAATCTTTATATCGAATTCTATGAAACATTGATTGATCATATGATTGGTCAAACATTGGTCATGTGATCATACCATGTGATTCAGTGTTCCTGTCGTTCATGGCATACACGCGCGTCCAATGACGTGCTGTTTGTCTAAACATTTCCGGATTCTCTTTGAACTGTTTGGCCACAACAGCGTCTTGTGGATCATCGGGTTCTGCTGCGGCTAACAGTGCTTGCAATGACAGCAACACAGTCCTTATGGTCATCGCAGCCGCCCATTGGTCTTTCAAAATGTCCAAACAGATGGCGCCCGTAACCGACGATATGTTCGGATGCCATATTCGAGTCACAAATCGCACTTTCTATCAATCAATCAATGAATGCATTCAATGGTCACGTGTTCGACACTTACGGGAGGATTGAATGGATACGTCTCCGGAACACGGATTTCCAATTGGAATAGTCCTCCAGCATAGGGGGTGTCGGGTGGACCTGCTATTCGACCGCGAAGTTCCAGAACCGAATTGTTGACCAAATCGATTGATATCAACGCTTTCGCCACTTCTTCTGCAAACAATGTCAACAAAAGTGTGAACACGTGTGCACATCAATCACGTGACACTTACCACTTGTGAGCACTTCTTGTAATTCCCTTTGAATTCGTTGCGACGCTATGTTTGCCATCATTTGATCATTGAATTGAAAACATTTTTAACATAAATGTAAACATTAACAACAGTTGCGACATCTAGTGTCACATTCACGTGACATTCAAATTCAAATTTATTGCAAAAAACTTTCAAATACAAAACAAAATTAAAGTTTTATTTGGAACGACCGGAACCGGAAACCAATGCATTGTAATCGATTTTTCTTTGTCTTAAAAAATATCTAGTTTTTCCATCGAATTCTTGTTTATTAGAATCCAATTGTTGTCGTTGTTGTTGTTGTTCATTGATCTGTTCATCAATGGTCTGTTTGTATTCCCGATTATCTTCTAACTGATCCAATTGTCCAGACATTACTTTATACAGAAGTCGTATAATGAACTAAACATTGAAAACAAACAAACATTGAAAGACACGTGACTGACACGTGTGTGTGTGACACGTGACTCACCGAAAACCAATACATATTCATGATAAGGAGGAGCCAAAGCATAGAACACATCCAATACAAGAGCGGAACCGGAATTCGATTGGCGGTCACGTAAACGGATGTGACGTATATGTGTTTCAACGGAAACCAATAAAGACGATTCACGAACCACGTGATCGTAAAGCACGCGAAACCGATGTTCGTCGCGATTTGCAGTGAACGACACGGACGTCCGAATTGACACGTGAAGTAACGCGTGAGTTTAGTGCTTTCCAACAGAACGTCACACGAGTCGTGAAGAAACAGAGCCAACAGTCCTGAACGATGACACCTATCAATGAATGAAAGGTCAA
>JAQGAW010003685.1:0-12082 GCA_034698025.1 Phthiracarus crinitus | reverse complement strand
AACCGAAATTAGACTAAATTTCTAACCGATAACCGACCGAATTTTAACTTTTTCCTGACCGAAATTTCCGAGCCCTAATTATAATTGAAATACAATCTTTTTCAAATCCATATTAATATTGTGAAAGCAAGTTCATTATCATTAGGCGTAGTCTGATGTAAAATATTTTTTTAAATTTCTGAAATATATAAAATAAAAATATTTTATAAAAATCAGAGAAACTTCAAATCCCGGTTCGGCCTGAGTATTTATTATTAGGCCCGAACCCGGCCTGACCCAAGGATTCGTTTCGGGGGCCTGCGGTGGCCCGACAAATCGGGGGCCCGTTTACTTGTCTAGTTCACATCAAATGTATATACTGACAAAAGGATTTTTTACGTAAAATACTTTTATCATTTTACTAATCGAACGCAAATATTCAAAGATAAATACTTCCCTCAAAATAATGTTCGATTGTAATTAACATAAACATTTTTAGATATCTCTGAAAAAATTTATGAAACACTTTATTTTGTTAGGAAAATTTTCGTTTAAATTAACTTTCAACATTAAACATTTATTTGAAAATGCATCACGTCTTTTAAATTAATGCAGTTTCTTAGAAATTATGAAGAAAGCGAAACCAAATATCGATTTTTATTTTTATTTCGCAATTTATAAAGTCACGTAATACCAAGAATCAATAAATTTTAAAAATTGCTTTAATTTAACGTACAAAACAATTCAGTGCATTTACAATTGAATGTCTGTGTCGAAAATTTCAAAGCAAATGATACTTTTTTAAAATACAAGGTGTAATTTACTTTCACTGAAGTGAGATTTCTGTATTATCTTTATATTATTGTACTGTATATATAAATCGCTCAGAATAAAAGGTTATTCAATTCTATACCATTTCCAACAATAATTAATATTTAGAAAGCATGTCAAAAATAAATTTATAATCCTTTCAAAGAATATTCAATTGAAGAATGTATATTATTGTTTGCTTTTACTTTAAAGATTAATTATACGGTTGTTCTGTATAATTAATTAGTATAGCATGCTATTAATTAATTTAATTCATATGTATCTCATCGAGATTTCTTAATTATTTTTTGAATTTAAGTTCATTGAATTAAGCAATATCTGTGCTGTAATTCTTGCATCAATATTCATAGTCTTGTTTCTAATTTATATAATAAGTTTTAACTTAATATTACCGTTAGCTAATAATTGCTTTATAAAATATATAATATATATTTAAATTACTATTTTTGTTTCGGTTCACATGACACGGAGTGCCTCTCACTTAATGTTTTATCGAAATTTATTTCAGTGTATTTTTATGGTCGCATAGCATCGTTTGATGCCATATACGTACATATTGAATAACTGCTATTATGTAAGTTTTTGTTATAAATTTATATAAATATTTTTTTGAATAAAAAATATACATTTTTACTTTTTTTTGTTTGTATTTTGGCGTATTATCTCGTCAGTTGAATGTTTATTTTGTCTGAGAATAAACTCGAATTAATACGGCTAATATTAAAAATGAGTCGCTGGAAAATAGTGTCAGGTATTCTATAATTTTTTGTTAAATAAATTTATTAAAGTTAGAAAATTAAATTTTGATTATTTTAGAAAATTCTTTTAGCTTTAAAAGTATTAATAATTTTTTAATTTAAATTTGCATCAATTTTGAGAAATTTAAGATTGTTATTGAAATATGTTTAAATCCAGTTTTAAAATATAAAACTACTAACAGACAGAAATATCAAAAACAATAGTAGTCTATAATTTTACTATTCGTATATTTTTTTAAATACAACATTAAATATCATCTTAATCTGTAGATCTATAGGTCTAATAAAGATCTTAATATGTAGATATAATACAGAGGTGGAAATTCTCGATTCAATTGTATTGGAAACGTGTGGTTAGATTTCGGCCAAAATCGCAAACCAATGAAATTCAGCCATACTATGACAGCAGCAGATATCAATCAATATTTCAATATGAAACTACAACCGAACAGAAAACGATTCGTGAGCAGAAAAACTCGTTAAATTTTCTGAAAAGCTTTGGAGGTCGAGCTCGTGCTTCGAGCGTACCTGAGCGTCAACCGATGGGATCAGAGCAGCTCACGTCTCACTCGTATTCTTACGACAACTCTTATAACCCAATCGAAAATTCCTAGTTAATTGAACAAAGTTGTTCAAACTATATTGTAAATAAATTTGTGTTCTCCGACACTCTTAAAAGTATAATCGGAAATGTTTTAAATTGTGATCACATATTTTCAAATATGTGTCGAGCTTTTGTTGTTTGTTGAACTAAAGAAACAAATAAACATATTTATATTTAGATTTAGATTTCTATAACAAAATAAGATCGATATGAAATGTTTTAATACAAATATTTGCTTATTAAAAGTCAATTGTAATTTGTTTTTGCAATAAAATTTGTAAATGCTATAAAAAAGGCTAAATGATATTCGTTTTACGAATGAAGAATGAATTGAATGCAAAGAAAAATAATTCTTTAATGCTTATTAATCTGTCATTAAAATAAATCATAAATAATTAATAATAGCGATCATATACGAAGTGAAGTAATAAAATTTTATTTTTCGTTTTAATTTTTTATTTTCGTAATATTTACTCATTAATTCATATTACATCGCAAATGTTAATTCTATAAATCGATAAATCAAGGTTTAGAACAAATAATTTAATATTTGTAAAAGGTTTTAGTGAAATAATGAGTAATTCAATCGGTTTTATAGATTTGACACAATTATTGCCGCAAAATATCGCCATCAATGGTGCGGGCAATCATTTCTACAAAATAGGTTTATCGAACTATCAAATCAATTGCAAAATATTTGATAAGGAAATTGCAATCAAACTGAGAAAAGCAAAATATTTGCTCATTCTTTCTTATCAATTGGATTACTGATAATAATCATAATCCGAAGTATTGCGTCAATTATTATCAAACCAAACTTTACATCAATTTTTATAATACTCGTCGATTCGTTTTATTTCCTTAATTTTCAATATCAAGGAAATATAGCGGCGATACTATTTTATTCACTTCCGCTGATTTGTAAAGTTTTACATAAGATAACGCTATATCCGCGATACATGAAAGTGTTCGAAATGATGTGCGGTTATATTACACCCGAAACCATTGGGATCACCAGAACTCCAGAATTATTATCGTTATTAAAAAAGACTACACTTATCTTTCAGTTTATAAACTATAATTTAGATTTTGTAACTCCGCTTTCAGGTCTGTTGTTTGGCTTCGTTCCGCTTTATATTAATTGTGACTTTATTCAAATGTTGTTATTTGTTTTTGTTTCAATTCAGAATTTTCTCATTAAGAATATAAAAGCATATAAACATATTTTGAAACGTTTTGCGAAAAAGAATATAATATTCTTTTACATATTTCTAGTTTAAGTGAATTATTATAGCATATTTTTATAGTTTTTTTTGGAAAAGAAATTAACATTTAGGAAAAAAATTGGATAAACTTTTAATAACAATAAAAATGTTAATTTTAATTCCAAAATATTTTTAAAAATTTAAAATTGACTTATATAATACATTTGTATCGTTAAATTTAATATAATACAAAAATATATTTAATAAACTAAGAAAAGAGAAAGAAGTTTTTTTGAGAAATTTTAAGATTATTTACGAAAATTTTAAGAATTTTTTTAGGGATATTTTCTTTTTATTTCTAAGGGATTTCTGTATTAAAGCCTAACAATAGGCTTAAAATGAACTAAAAATAGCTTCAAAAAGGCCAAAAATGGGCTAAAAATGGCTTGAAAATGCACAAAAATCGATAAATATAAACTAAATTTGGACTAAAAATGGGCTTTTAAAGGCTCAAAATGGGCAAAAATTGGCTTTAAAAAGAACAAAAATTCACTTAAAATAAAAGAAACACCAAATTAGCTTTAAAATAAAAATTTCGAGAGTAAATTACAGGTAGTTTATGGTTAAATAAACAAATGGCTTGCAATTTTGAAAATGTCAGAATAATTACAAGCGACAAACAACCACAACAATGTATACTTGAGTGATCCACCAAATATCCATGAAAGGCCATTGCTTTTAGTCATATCATTTTGAATTCTGATGGTTTCATTCATAACGACAAGAGTTATGAGTTTAGGATTTTCTGACCAACCAATAGAGTTATGTGAGTTAATCTTCATTTTATATTCACCGATAGGAATATTATTACTTGATATTCTGTATATATTGTCAACGGTTTTCTTCAATTCATATGAATATCTGTAGCCCTCATTTATATATAAAATTATTGAGTATTTATCAATAGTTGGCTCAGATTTTGTTTCTAAATGTAATGTTATATTGCCATTATTATACGAATAATCAGTTATGAGTGTTTCCATCGGTAATCTTGCTATTTTCAGCTCAAATGTTTTTGAATTGTTACCCATATTATTACTGGCAAAACAAATGAATTTATTCATATTTTCGTTAACCAACGTATTTATATCGCTTATATTTTCGTATAATTTTACTGTCAAAATGCTCAGATTTTCTGATATCACGTAATAACTTTCGTTTCCAAATATGCCATCTTCTATAGCTATACCATCGCCTGAATACCATTTAAATGTCATAACTGGTGGATAATTAGAAACTACACAAAAAATTCTTATATTTATTGTCTCAAACTTATCACGATATTTCGGAACCCAAATATATCGTTCTTTTGATACAAAATTAGGTATATTATTGCTTAACGTATGGTTGATATCATTTACTGTAACATCAAATATATAGCTAGAAGTGCTGCCATAATATGGCGCTTTAATGTAAGCATAACATTCATATAGTCCGGCATCAGTGACCAACAAACTTCCAATCGTTAACGTAATGTTAACAATTCTCTGTTTCTCATGAGATCCCGAATGAATTTCAATGATTGACAGCCTGTCTCTATTGAGATATGTCTCTGTAAGGTGTTTATTGTTACGCTTCCAAATGATTTTAAAATCATACGTAGATTTATCGAAAGATACAATACAACTGACTGATAGTGGACTTCCTTCCAGATAAATACGTTTAGAGTCATGAATAATGTGATTATTATCAGTTATTGCTTTTATTTTGATTTTCTGATAAACATTACGATTGAAAAATGCTGAATAAAACACTTGATTATTCACTTCAAACACACACTTGAATTCTCCAGAATTATTGTTAGCCATCGGAGAGAAAATTAAACCTTTTCTTGTCGTGTAATCATATGAGTAATCATTTCTCATAATAAACTGTTCTCCCTTTTTATTAAACCATTTCATATTTTGTTCAGTTTCATTATACAAACAATTCATAATGTCATAGTCAATCATTTTAGCCCAAAATGCTTTGTCGTCATTATTCTCTGAACTGTTTGTTTGAGAATACGAACCAATTAATATGAAAAAATATAAACTACAAAAATATTTTGTTTGATTGCGTTGTTTAATCATATTATTAAATTACTATTTTAATTTGAAATATTTTAATATTCAAAATAATTTTATTTATTTAAAACAATACAAGATTTAAATTTTAAAATGTTCTTATTATTGCACATCTGATTCAGTATTAAGACAATCTTGCTATGATAGACGTCTGTTTGTCTGGAAACAGTATATTTAGAACTTACTAAATTTAGTGTTGAAAGCTTGTACGCAATGCATAAATATTGCGCAAATCTTACATTTTTTAGTGTTTTCACGTCAGTATACATTTTACTACTAGTTTTTAGTTGGGTTGCCTATTAAAGCAATTTTAGTAATAATTTTATTTACTTTAATTTTTACGGTAATCTATGATTCAATTCCACTCGTTTGAGTACAGATAGTTTAGCAAAGTTTAAATAAGATTGTTTAAACTATTTCGGGTAAATAATTAGCGGCACGCAAATCAAAATTCAATAATATAATACCGGTAACATTCGCTTATTATATTCAGTGAGTGTTCGAGAACAACAAATATTGAATATTATTGATGTTGACTCGACGAAAGCTAAATCACAACTGAATCAAAATTGTCAAAACACTCACTGAAGTACTTTTTACAAAAATGTATAATAAAGCTATAAATTTATTTCAATGAAACAATATGCAGTAAATGTATTAATTTCTTAAAAAACAAAAGAAATATATTTGTACAACAAAAGAAATAATTTAAATTCCAAAAAATATTTAATAAACTAAACTTTAATAATCAATAAAATAATTTTATTCAAAAGTTAATGGTAATTTACTATATCATTATTTTATTACTAATAATAAATTGTTACAAAATGGAATCATATTAGACTTCGACGACTTTAATTTAATGTATAGATCATTTATAAATGAAATAAATAAAATATATAGAATTAAATATTTATGATATGAGCCTTTCATATATTTAAAAAATCTAATATAATATATGGAAAAATAGTTTTAGTAATAGTAATTTTATGGCAATGTATAGAATTAAATAATAGTATAATATAAAATTTTTAAATTTTATTTTAGATCTTTTTGTTTAGCAAAAGCTTTATAGATTACATTCGATCAAATTTCTTAAACATTTCAACAGTAAAATTAATTGTATTTTACCTCAGGTGCTGTTCTTCGAAAGTAAAAGCAATATTAAATTATAAGGTTTGAATTAGTGAATGAGAGGCTATCATCTGAGCCTAAACCTGAGCCTCCATATGAAAACCTTAACCTGGAGCATCATTAAAAGTTAGAGCCTGAGTCTGAATCAGAGTCTACATCCCCGAGCCTGAGCCTCTGAGTCTCTGTGAATTTTTTTTAGTTTAAAAAATATTTTATTTACTATCAAATGACACAATAGAAATGTTTTGATGAAGAATACATATGTTTTGGCAACTTTTGTAATAACAAAAATAAATAAAATAGAAATGACATTATTAAAACTTAAAATATTTTTAGTATTTACTTTCTATCCAAAATTGTAGCAATAAATTGCATAGAACCTCTCTAGACTCGAAGTCTCAAGCTCTAATCCGAACCAGAGATCGAGCCTCAGGTTTAGGCTCCAATATATAATAGATTCAAACCTGAACCTTTATTTATAATTAGAAAATAAGCCCGAGTCCAAGCCTGAGGCTCAAACTCGGGATCAGGCTCCAGATTCTCTGAGGTTCTAAACCTAGAGACCTATAACATATATTATAAAGTGTTGAACACTTGTATTATATAAAATATAAAGTGGCAAAACCTTATTATGTATAAGACGCACTTAATGTATAGGCTTCATAACAAATAAGTTTTTAATATTCACTTTTTTCTTCCAATGCAGGGTATTTATCGTTAATCCTCTCTTTCAGTTATTTTTTGTCTTTCTCGATACTTATATAAATTGTCCAAAAGAAGTGAATATACAGACAAAAGGATATTTTACTTACTTTTATCATTTTACTAATCGAACGTAAATACTCAAAGATAAATACTTCCCTCAAAATAGTGTTTCATTGCAATTTATATAAACATTTTTAGATATCTCTTTGAAAAAATTTATGAAGCACTATATTTTGTTGAGAAAAAAACTTTAAAATTAACTTTCAACATTAAACATTTATTTGAAAATGCATCACGAAATTAAATTAATGCAGTTTCTTAGAAATTATAAAGAAAGCGAAACCAAATATCGATTTTTATTTTTATTTCGCAATTTATAATCAATACAATTTTTATATTTGCTTTAACGTATTAAAAAATTTAGTGCATTTACAATTAAATGTTTGTGTCGAAAATTTCAAAGCAAATGATACATTTTTTAAAATTCAAGTTGTAATTTACGTCCACTGAAGTGACATTTGTGTATTATCTTTATATTATTGTACTGTAGTTATATATTAATCGATCAGAATAAAAGGTTATTCAATACTATAGCATTTCCAACAAGAATTAATATCTAGAAAGCATGTCAAAAATAAATTTATAATCCTTTCAAAGAATATTCAATTGAAGAATATATTATTGTTTGCTTTTACTTTAAAGATTAACTATACGGTTGTTCTGTATAATTAGTAAAGCATGCTATTAATTAATTTAATTCATAAGTATCTCATCGAGATTTCTTAATTATTATTTGAATTTAAGTTCTCTGAGTTAAGCAATTTCTGTGCTGTAATTCTTGCATATATATTCATAGTTTTGTTTCTAAATTATATTTAAGTTATCACTAAATATAACTTTAGCTAATAAATGCTTTATAAAATATATGATATATATTTAAATTATTATTTTTGTTTCGGTACACATGACACGGAGTGCCTCTCACTTAATGTTTATATCGAAATTTATTTCAGTTTATTTTTATGGTCGCATAGCATCATTTGATGCAATCCATGTACATATTGAATAACAGCTATTATGTAAGTATTTGTTATAAATTTATTTAAATATATTTTTTTGAAAAAAATTACATTTTTACTGCTTTTTTGTTTGTTTTTTTTTGGCTTATTATCTCGTCAGTCGAATGTTTATTTTGTCTGAGAATAAACTCGAATTAATACCGTTAATATTAAAAATGAGTCGATGGAAAATAGTGTCAGGTATTCTATTATTTTTTGTTAAATAAATTTATTAAAGTTAGAAAATTAAATTTTGATTGTTTTCGAAAATTCTTTTAGCTTTACAAGTATTAATCATTTTTTGTTTTAAATTTGCATAAATTTTAAGAAATTTAAGATTGTTATTGAAATATGTTTAAATCCAGTTTTAAAATATAAAACTACTAACAGAAAGAACAGACAGAAATTTCAAAACCATAGTAGTCAATAATTTAACTATTCGTATATTTTTTAAAATACAACTTTTAGATATTAAATATACTTAATCTGTAGATCTATAGGTCTAATAAATATCTAATCTGTAGATATAATACAGAGGTGGAAATTCTCAATTCAGTCGTATTGGAAACGTGTGGTTAGATTTCGGCCAAAATCGCAAACCAATGAAATTCAGCCATATTATGACAGTAGCAGATATCAATCAATATTTCAATATGAAACTACAATCGAACAGAAAACGATTAGTGAGCAGAAAAATTCGTTAAATTTTCTGAAAAGCTTTGGAGGTCGAGCTCGAGCATCGAGCGTACCTGAGCGTCAACCGATGGGATCAGAGCAGCTCACGTCTCACTCGTATTCCTACGACAACTCTTATAACCCAATCGATAATTGCTAGTTATTTCGGCAAAGTTGTTCAAACTGTATTGTAACTGTATATAAATTTGTGTTCTCTAACTCGTAAAAATATAATCAGAATGTTTGTTGTTATTTATTGTTTTGAATGTACCCAGAATGTTTCAAACTTGTGATCAAAAATATTCATATTTTAATTACCGTTATCGTACCGTTAATGTAGTTAACTATTAAACATCAAATTTCAAACTATTTATATATAGTTTTGTTATACCTTAATATTGCATACAGTATAAAATATGAAAATGAATGCTTAATTGTCCGACGAATAAATGATTATCTGAAATTTAATGCTAAAAATAATGAAAGAGAGATTTAATCAATTACCGTTCAATTATGGGAGGGGCTATTAGGGTAAATGTGAGTTTAAATGAAAGCCCTCATTGACCTAAAGAGATTGATACCCCTCTCGTGTGGGTTTGGCTTGGGGTTTCTCGAAAAAATAATTTTCAAAAAATTGTGTTCCTTCCAGTTCTACCCCTCAATATTTTTTCTAATTTTATTTTTCTAATAAATAATATAATATTAGAGGACCTTTTTGGCTTTTGTCTCATATTTTTAACCCCACCCGTTCTATTTATATTAATTTACTAATTTTGTCACCCTTTTTGATTTTACTCCCTTCCCGTATACTTATGACACCAAGTTTTTGTAATGAGTTATTTGGTCATCAGGACATAATTCTTGAGTGCATTAAATTAAATCTTATAGAATTAAAGAAACAAATCATCAATATTTAGATTTAAATTTCTATAACAAAATAAGATCAATATTGAAATGTTTTTAAACAATTACTTGCCTATAAAAACTCAAATGTAATTTGTTTACAAAAAATTGTAAATGCAATAAAAAAGATTAAATGACAAGTGTTATACGAATGATGAATGAATTGAATGGAATGAAAATTAATTAAGTAATAAAATTTTATATAAATTTGATTATAGAGAAATAAAATCTTAAAATAATTAATCAAATGAAGAATTTTGTGATATCTTGCTTAATATCTTTTACAAAATAATACATTGAATACCATTGATTGACAAAATAAAAAATTTGTTTAACTTATTATCGATAACAAATTTTTAACGATCAGTTTGCATAAATAAAATTATGATTTATATTTTAAAATTCTATTCATTACTATTCTAAAACTCAATTTTGGTAAAATATATAATATATATGATTTATGATCATTTATGAATTAGATAACGATTTTGATCAATTAAACTACTATCTGAAAATTAATTTATTACAAATATATAATAAAATTAAAGTGAACATTCATTATTTAAATTATGTTTGAATTCAAATTATTAAGTTAATTAAAAGTTGGGTTTTCTTTTATTAGAAAATCTGAACGTAAACCAAAAAATATTAACTCTTACAGTTTGAATACATTCCATTTATATTCATTAACGTCAGTTAATATCAAGATCACCATAACATTTTGTTTCTCTATAATTATGAAACAGGTGTTATCGACGTCAAAAATTTAATATATCTTATAATATTATAGTTAACTCGTTTTATTTAATAAAGATTTCTTGTACAACTTATAAGCGCGAGTGCCAACACCTTAATGAATAATACTAAGAGGCACTCGCGCTACCTTGAATTTCGCATTAAATTTAATGGCCTAACAATACGGGATGTTAGTTAGACTTTGGATGTCTAAACATCCCGTATGCTTACAATATTAACTTTATATATATACCTTATCCAAAGGTGAATATATTGTTTGATCAGAGAATGTCAACGAATTTTCAAAAAGTTTGAATTTCTAATAGAATTATCAAAGAATTTTGATAGTAATCTTAAAGAAAATTTTAAAATTTACAAAAGATTTTTCACGAAATTTCAGTATAATTTCTCAAAGAAAGATTTACCCCTTGTATATATCTAATAATTTGTCTGTTTATTTTATATTTATTTTATGTTTTTTAAAATCATGTTTTTTAAGAATTTTGAACTGAAATTAACTGAAACCATTCATCTAAAAATATATCAGTCTTAAATTTTGAAGGATAAGTAAAGCTACAAAAGCTATGAAACTGACTTTAGAAACTCATTCAATCAATTGTAATCAAACAGTTGGTTACGTTATATTGAGCGATATAAGTGAGATATTATTATTATTATACTATTGAATATTTCATGTTTGACATAAACAAGCTTTTAATTTCTTAATATTATATAACCTATTATTTTAATCGTCATTCGATGCCAATATATTATAATTTTGAAGAAATTATTCACTATTTTATATATATAATCATTTTGTTATTTAATATTTTTTTATAGCGTTTACAAATTTTATTGCAAAAATAAATTACAGATGAGTTTTTATAGGCAAATATTTGTTTAAAAACATTTCAATATCGATCTTATTTTGTTATAGAAATCTAAATATATATATATTGATGATTTGTTTTTTAGTTATGTAAGCGTTAGCACTCCAAGAATTATGTTCTGTTGACCAAATAACTGATGGATAAGTACTGCGCACTCGTAATACTCTCTATATTTAAATAAACTTCTTGTCACGTTTACTCGAAATAATTTTTAACATTTAAATTTTTAAGTTTTTTATGTAATAGCGTAAAATATTGTTCAATTTTATCTTTTTTTGCAATATTTAGCAAAATATAGTTAACTAGATTTTTAGCCCGACTTCGTCAGAAGAAAATGTTTGAAATTCAAATATATTCTACAAATTTAAACAATCCTAACCCACCCAACCCATAACTTCCCTACCGTCCCCACATCTCCCCAACCGACCCGTCCCCACATCTCCCCAACCGACCCGTCCCCACATCTCCCCAACCGACCC
>JAQGAW010003684.1:0-12083 GCA_034698025.1 Phthiracarus crinitus | reverse complement strand
AAAAATTGAACTTTATATTCCCATATAACAACCAAATTTTGTTACTTTTTATTCCCAAATATCCGATGTCTGATTATAATAGAAAAATAAATTTTAAACAAATTTATAATAACTAAGTTTGCATATTATTTAAATCGTAATTTGCATAAATAGACTACAATAAAGATTTTAAAAATAATTAAAAATAAAATTAATATATGACCATTATTTCACATAACTACCGTTTTTAAGCAAATTAATTTAATAGTTAACAATTTATTTCGAAGTAAATCTTTTCAATAATAATTTTAAGATTTTTTGAAAAAATATTTAGTTAACTCATTAGTAAAAAATGTTTAAGTCAATATTAAGAAGTTTCATAACAGGTTAAACATATGTTAAAATCTTATTGAAAATTACGCTTAATAATTAAGAAATATATGCATAAGTATCAAAATGTAATATATTGTTCAGTAAATGGTATATTTATAGTTCAAATCTAATCATAATTAATGTTTTTTAATATTTTATAAAATTTTTACGTAAACTATAAAAATCATTAGAAGTTTTTTCTCATAAAACATTAATTGTTTTATGAAAATATGTATGAATTGAAAGATATTTTCTTATTTAAAAGTTATAATCACTTCAATTATTTAATTCAGATTTTTTCAAATTTTTCCAATTAATTTATGAGCTCTTTTCGGTAAATATGCGAATGAGATGAAGTAATAAAACTTTGTCTCAATCTTTAAAATTGCACTTAATTGGCAATTAACTATCATGTCTATAACTAAGGATGTGATTTAGAGGGTAACTCCCGTTTTAAAAAGGAATTCTAATTTTCGGGAAAATAAAATTAATTAAAAGATTAACTTTCATTAATTAAAATTATATTACTCTATTTATGACTTTAAATAAGAAATAATTTTGATAAATTGAAATAAATAAAAATAGATTACAGTAGTAAAGAGCAGTAATCTTTATTTAGAAATTTAAAAATTTTTATATTATTTAGGAAATATAAATTTAAAATATCGAGGTTATAGGTGGGCGGGGAATATTTGAATCAAAAAGGAGGAAAATAATTTTGAAATTAAATATAAATTGAACTAGTGGAAGTAGGAAGGTGAGAGTTTTACATATTAGCTCACTTTGTCCAAAGAAGCTATTGGTTTTGACTTTTCTGTTTCTCTGTCTGTATGTGGTCTTTCTTCTCGCCAAATAATCAAAAAATGGCTTTGAAATCTATTAAATATTAATAAAATAAGATAAAAATGGATCAAATTTTGTTTAAAATAACATTATTAAAACTATTTCGAGTTAAAACCAATCAAATGAGTAATCATATTCGCTTAACTAAAACTTTTGAGTGTTTGCTTAACAACAATTTGTGTGATTGATTCGACAAAAGTGAATCAATATTCTCAAAACACTCATTGAAATGCTATTTTCAACAATGTTTAAATATTGTATAAGTTAAATTGGACCAACAAGTTGAATTGATCAACAAAATCTTTGCGTAGAGACGCGGATAAAAACGGCGTATTCAAATCTATCAATTTTATCATTAAAGATGATAAACCAATAAATGAAAACATATCATCTTTAAGTTATAAGCGTCATTATGGTGAAACCGACGCTCACTTCGCCCAATAAATTTCATACATATTGGTTTTGGATGCAGTTGAAGCTACAAAGACTTCAAAAAAGTTAACATTCATCAAATCAAAAACACCTAAATGAAATTAAATCGCAACAGATTTTGTTTTATTAAAGTATAATATCAAATTTTGACTATAATATATGTAAATACATTCTCTACTTTGATGATGAATATTTTATTAATTCTCATTTTATCGTGTATAACTATTTAATCCTTTCAGTAGATTTTAATCAGCAAAATTTGCAAAATATGTTCTCACAAATTTTATTTTCATCTGATGATATTTATGAATGGCAAGATAAGACGTTTATTTCGCCGTTTTAAAGATTCCGATACGTTTAGACCACATGCTCCATCATCTCCAACACCACTTCGAAGTCTGTGTGCTATTACCATCGCTTATTATATCTGTTTCTACATCAAATATGTGCGCTTTGGAACAGACTTAATGGCGTCACATATAAAAAAGAATTGCGTTATATAAGGAATACTATAACAAACAATATTGTGCCGCCAATTTTTTTATGTCTCGCCAAACAATTAGAGGTATGACTAAGTTGTTACTACAATATACATTGATCGATTAAAAAATTGATTTGAATTATTAAATGAAAGTTAACTTTTTTTAAAGCTCTAATTATTAAAAATAAATTTGTATTATTAGATAACGCATAATATCTGATAGATTTATAGGGAGAAAGAGCAATACATACTCTTTAAACTTGATTTTTCTTTAACTTTATTTTTTAAAATTAAAATTATAATTTGAAAAATTAAATAAAATTCCAAAAATATTATTGTTAGAACATATTAGTAAATAAACATATTTTAACAAAAAAGTTTAAATTAAAAATGTTTTAAGTGATAATTGAAATAATATGAATCAAAGATTTATTTAATTATTTGGGTATAAAATATTTGTTATGAATGTTAAGACTATGTCGCCACTAAAGTATGCATTTGAGTTAGTTATTAATGCAATTTATTTTTAATTTAAAATATTCAGATTTAATTCAATTTGTCCAAAAATTATGCAAAATTACAAGATTTGCGATTAGCATTCAATTGAGATTATTTAATGAATATTTCATCAATATTGATAGAATCGCAGTTAAATCCCATTCATCGTGTGTGTCGAGAACATATATGAGCATTCAAATGACTCAACGATAAATATTTCTTATCACAATCATTATAATTACATTTAAATCTTTTATATCCAAAATGTCGATTTATATGATCGTTTAGGTTTGATTTATGTTTAAAACTTTTATCACATCCTTTAAAATCACATTTAAATAATTTTTGTTCATTATGTGTGAGTGAATGAGTTTTTAAGCTAAATTTTGTTCGAAAACTTTTGTTACAATCTTTAAATTCACATTTAAATGATTTAATGTTTAAATGGATTAAATTGTGTCGTTTAAGAATAAAATTATTCATAAAAAGTTTATTACATTTATTACATTTAAAGTTTTTGAAATTCAAATGTACTTTTTGATGTTTTCTTAAACAAACTAATTGATTAAATCTGTGTCCACATTGAGGCCATACACATATATATTGTCTTTCGTTCACATGTATTGATTGATGTCTTTGAAAAAGTGATTTATCATTAGTTTTATACTTGCATTCTTTATAATCGCATAAAAATTTAAAATCATTTATTTTATTCATTATTCTCGTTGAAATTGAATTTGAATTATATAAGTATTTAGATTTTATATTTTTAACAAAAACTTTGCCGATTTTATTATTCATATTTAATTCGCATCTTTTGTTTTTCATTTCGTTATCCAACATATTATTATATTTATACAAATCATAACAAAAATAATTATCAAATAAATTAATTCTTTGTTTCAATAAATGATTAGTTTTATAAATCTGTTGCTGTATTTCACACATTTTCAACATTATTAACACTTTTTCACACATTTCTAACATCAAGGTTTCACATAATATGTTTGCCAACATATTGTTAAACTTAATGATTTATTTGTAACATTAATTTAATCTAATAAGTTATATTTAATTTTGCACTTTTTACACAACCTTCAAATTGTTGAACTTTATTTTATTATGAACATATTGTTTTCTATTCAAAAATTCATTACTTAGCAATAAATAATAAAAATAAACCCAAACTGAATATGCTGACTAAAACAGAATAAATATTGTACAGAAAGCTATACAAAGTAACTCTTGTTTAAATTAAATTGCAGATGAGCTGCTTTTAAATATCGTTTACTATCAAAACATACTCTAATAGTGTGCTATCATTGTTAATTTAATTAAATATAAGGTCACTTTTCCTAATGGCATGAGTTTAACTGTTTTATTGATAATTGGTAGTTTGAAAAATTGCCAAAAGCTATTATTTGACTGACCTTCTAATTTACTAAAACAACAGATAATTCAGGGAAATAATGCGAACATTGAACAAATAAAGTGAATTTATTAATCCATTATCTACTGTAAAGCAAACACTGATTAAATTTATCATAAAATAATAATCAGAAATTGGATTATAATGACATGCTTTAAAATGCTATAACATATTTAACAATAATAAGAATAAAATGCCATAAATATACAGTTTATTTTAAGCATACTATACTTTTGTACTGTATTTTGTGAATATTATAGTTTGATTTTAAAATGTTTTAGTACATCATAAAAAATTATTCTTTGAATACAAAATGTTGTCTTTAAATAATAAATTATTAAAATTAAAAATGTGTAAGAATATAAACTTATGAATTAAATAATCATGTAATCATTTGTAAAATGTTATCATTTAATAAAAATAATAATATGTCTGCTACAAAATTTGCAAATAAATTGATGTTAGAAATGTATGATAAAATGTCACTTCTTTTAAAAATATGTGAAATGCAGCAACAGATTCAAAGAACTAATCATTTATGGAATAATAGGATAAATAATTATAAACAATATTTTTGTGAAGTTAATTTGAAATCAAAATACAAATTTGTTAATGAAGTGAAGGAAAATAAGTTTGAATTCATTAAGAGAAATAAAATCAGAAAAGTGTTTATTAAATATTTATTAACCAATTATTCATATAATCGTAAATATTATTCGAATTCAACGAATATAATAGAAAAATCAAATAATTTTGAATTTAATTGTGATTTTAATGAATGCAAATATAAAACTAATAATAAACAACACTTTCAATTACATCAATTAATACATATCAATGAAAGACAATATATGTGTGTATGGCCTCAATGTGGACACAGATTTAATCAATCATTAAATTTAAGAAGTCACCAAAAAATTCATTTCGATAAAAACGCTTCAAATGTAATAAATGTAATAAACTATATCGTCATAAAAGTAGCTTGAATTACCATCAATTAATTCATTTGAAAATAAGACCATATAAATGTGAATTTAAAGATTGCAATAAAGCTTCAGACTAAAGAAATACTTATTATCTCATATACTCACACATTATAATGAAAAACCATTCGATTGTGATTATAATGGATGCAACAAAAGTTTTAGAAAAAAGAGTCATTTAGCAGTTCATATGAATCGACACAATAATAATAAACCATTTAAGTGTAATTATAATGATTGTGAAATGAAATTTGTAACATCGAGTGATTTGAATCGTCACATTCTGCAGAAATTCTATTTAAATTTCGATAATATGTGTTTTTAAGAAATGTTTTTTCAGATCTTCAATGAGGGATAGCTATCTGTTTCTTTTACTTTTATTATTATTAAAAAATGAATGCTTTCTGGAAAATTTTAATATCTTTTAAATTAATAGATTTTTCGTGAAAAGAAATATGTTTCTTCGAGTGAATTGAATGATCACATACTTTAAAGACATACACGAGAAATTTGATTTAAGTGTAATTATAATACCTTAAAATATCATTCATTATAAGTAATATTAAGGCAAAGCATTTATTCAAACCAATATATTTAAATCATCGAAAATAATGTAATTATTTCGATAATATTTATTAATATCAAAATTGATAAAAACTATAGCGAAAAGTTTTAATTATTATATTATTGTAAAATTTCTTTATAAATCATCTGTTAATTTAGTGTATTAATTATGTAGCAGTAAAATATAATCAGTTTGAACATAAGGCTTATATTATGTTTGAAAATTTGCAAAAGTCTGTATAATAGGGTTTTGCTAATTTTTAACAATAAACGTTTATTTATTATTTGATGAGTTTGTCACCATTGATGTCTAAATAGTTTAGACACTTTTACAATGAATAACTAACATAAATAAAATTTTGGAAAAACCTGAATGAAACCCCTATTTAGACCATCAGACTTTGTAGAACCCTTGATAAACCCCTTAATTTATGATGCTATACGGTATTGATTGTACGTTCCCTAAAGAAATTAAATTGTTATATTTGGGATAAAAATTTGAAGAAATAACAATTAAAAGTTAAACTAAACTTTATCCAAATTTTTGTTTGTTTTTCATTATTAGCTATCATTATTGAACTTCATTTAAAGATAACATTTATTGTATTCTGCGAAATGTAAATAAGATAAATTGTTATCAGAGAGAATAGTGGTTTTAACACATTGCTGCAAAGATTAACGTGAATATATTTGCGCTAAAATCATATTTTCCTTATAATAGATGTTACACTTAAACACAAATGCTTTTCAAAATCTGGCCAATGCTTTTCAAACGCGACGCACATATGGTTTCATTTCACAAATGACTTTCAAAAGCTGGCAAAATAAAATCAAAGCGCACATAATGTTGAGTATTTTAACTGAAGTTTAATTGTCAATTTCCACTTTATTGAGGCATTTGTTGATATACTTTTCCATATTTCTGAAATAGTTTGCACAATGTTCAGGTAGAATCTGTTCTGCAGAGGTATGAACAGATTGATAAAGTTGGTCCTCTGTTTTCGGTTCTGACCGTTTTATGTAACCTTTCCATTGAGAAAACATATTCTCAATGGGATTCAAAAACGGTGAATATGGAGGTAAAAATATCGCCGTATGACCAGCGGTTTGAATTGTAGTTTTTACCTCTTCTGTCTTATGGAATTTCACGTTATCCATAATGAGGTAAGCGCCAGAAATCCCTTCGTTTGTTAAAAAAGTGAAGAATTTGGTAAGAAATTCTGAGTAATCTGCAGAATTATATGGTTTGTCTTGTATTTCAAACATGAATAAAGATGAGATACATAATGCTGATACAATTGAATAATTTCTGCCTCTAATTGTTGGGATTTTTTTGTTCGCACGCGTACCCACAAGAGACCTACCATATCGGGAACGGGACCAAATTTGGATTCCGGTTTCATCCAAAAAAAACATTTTCTCTTTTTCTGTCATGATTGAAGTATAAAAAACTGCGTAGTCGTACCTTTTTTGGATAGTTTGCGGGTCATTTCTTTTTTCTGGCACATATGACACAAGTTTCATTGAGTAGTGGAAACTTTTTAGGCATCGCCTAATTGTTTCAATCAGACACGGATTTGAAATTTTTCAAAAACTAAGTCAGTAATTTTTTTTAATGTTAATGAACAGTTATCATTAACCCAATCACACACTTGAATTTTCTGTTCCGCACTTAAAATTTGGTTTCGGTGTCCTCCATGTTTTTTATTAATGGATCCGGAGTTGATGTAATTTTTATAAATTTTATAAACACTGTGATAATTTGCTTGATAAAGCACACAAACATCACTGTAGGATTTGCCACTATTCAATGCGTCGATTATTAATTTGCGTTTTTCATTGCTAATAGTACTATTTTTTCGCTTTATCTGTATTCTATTTAAAGGCAATGAGTTTTCATTAATTATTATTGTAGAATCAGAATCACTGTTTAATTCACTCATTTTTAAATTTTGTTGATACGGTTTTTGTTTAGTACAGTATTTTATCTAAACTGAAACAAAGTATTGCCATAAAAGTTTTGCCGCTTGATTTTATTTTGCCAGTTTTAGAAAGTCATTTGTGAAATGAAACCATATGTGCGTCGCGTTTGAAAAGCATTGGCCAGATTTTGAAAAGCATTTGTGTTTAAGTGTATTTTATATAATTGTGAGATCATCGTCTTTTATACTGTATAAGTAATTTTAATAAAACAAATGATGATTTTCAAAAAGTGTAATTAAATTTTAAATTTTAATTTAATAATAATAATAATAATTATATATCTGGAAATAATATGTTTGAAAATAATAATTTAGAAATGTGTGAAAAAGTGTCACTTATGTTGAAAATGTTTGAAATACAGCAACAGATTTATTTCTAAAACTAATCATTTATTAAAACAAAAAATCTATTTATTAAATCAACATATTTGTGATGATATTTATAAATACAATAAGTAAAGAGCGGATTTTTCTTTGATCGCAGGAGAGTGCGATTAATATATTAACTTCTAATGAGTTTAAATAATTAATTAAAAGTAGTTTTATTTTCCCGCTTTTCCCGGATTTGGCATTTTATTAAAATAATCCCGGATATGCACAAATATTAAAAAAGTTCCCGTTTTCTCTATATTTAGCAACAAATTCTTAAGTAAATGCACAAAAGCTTTTTAATAGTCTTAAAAGTTTGAAATTAGTACGTGAATTATTAAGGTTCTAAGAAAATAAATCCAAAACTATTAACATTTACAATATTGAATGCATATTTCAGAAATTTCTTTAGTTTGATAAATATTTTGTTAATAAATATAGAAATATCTTTTGTTTATTTTATAAAAGTGCCAAAAAGTTAATTTTAAAATAAAATAATTTAAAATATAATAAAAAATTCATATTTTTGTAAAAATTATTTTCAACCATTCACGTTTTTAATACATTTTTGTTCCCGGTTTCCTCCCGTTTCCATCACTTTTTAATCCCTGAAAATCCCCCCTTTAATTATAAGAACCAAATTATTGTTAAAATACTAATAAATAAAATCTTATTGTTTTGCATGTTTAGTTTTTAATGCTAAAATATTTAGTATTGACATACAAAAACAAACACAATATACAATTATAATCACAAAAACAATTATTAATTAATATTTATTTCTAAAAGAATTAAGTATTAATTAACTATCTTTAAATCTAGATTATAATAAATAACTATTTGTTTATCTAAAGGTCGATAGTTTTTAAAAATCATTGTTTGCGCATTTATTTAGTAAATTACATGTTAAAGTGTTAATTGCGTTGGCAGTGTCTCGAACTAAATTTTTATACGATAGAAGATATTTGATTAACGGCTGTTTGTTTAGTTATTGTGATACGCTAAACACCACCAAACAAACTATTAAATAATCTGTCGGTAATATTAGCTCCACGTCCGACCGCATTTAGTTAAGTGTTATCCCAATCTCAATTTTGTTGGATACAGAAGTTTAATATCCATGCAACAGCGTTAGAGCCGACTCTTACAGTAAGCACATGTATATCATTATTTTTTGTACAACATTAATGTTTTTAGAATATTTTACTTATTAGATCGAGAATTATCAAAATTTTATAAAATAAAAAAAATTATATTTACTGACTTTTTAAAAAATAATCTACCGAATTCTAATTTATTATCTTTTTGTAAATAAAATGGAAATTTTTTCAACTTTTGTAAAGTAATTATTTTTGTTATGGAGGTTTCTTTGGAATTTTCTATGGGGTCCTTTAATCTCATTGGATTTAACGACAGTTTTTTAAATTGCGAAAAAATTGCTTTAAAATAGCAAAATATCATTTATTGCTTTTATGATTAAAAATAACAAAATAGCATATATAAATGGAGCTCATACGACTCCATTTTATATGATTCGAGCTTATATAAAAATAAGCTCTAAGCTTACAAGACTCTAAGCGTCGAACTTTTGATCTTAAATAAAACTTTAATTTGATCTTGGATTTGTGATTGAACTAGCTTAATCTAGCTGGTCTGAGCTTGAGTTACTCCCATATTTACTCGTAATCACTAGTTTTTATTTAATATAAAACAATGGTTTTGGTAATACTTTTGTATAAAAAATTTTTAGATTGTGGAGTAAAAATTTTAATTTTATTCTTCTAAATTTATATTAGTTACTTCGTAATCAGTATCAAACGCAGCCAATTTATCCAACTTTGCGTGAGTCATTACAATGCAAACAAAACAACGACTATACGTTGATATCGTTTTTTAATAAGTTTAGCAACTCTTGTATTATCTTACTTCGTTTTTCATTGTCTAATTGTTTGACATTAAAGCACATATTATAAAAATAATAGTTTACTTGATGGAAATCGTGTTCAGAATTCTTAATTTCTGGAAGTCTATTATTTTTAAACACACTGTTGTTTATAAGTAAACAATTTCCACTATACTCAAAATCTGTGTCATAAACAAGACTATCTGCCGGTATTTTCAATACTGGAATAGAATCTAAAAAAATTAAATACAAAATTAAATTTAGAAATTATACATTTTATTGAATACTTTAACTTTTATTATCATGAGAATAATAATTTCGATGCCTATTAGAAACGAATACTAGTTTGATTTTTCTAATAAAAAATAAAATTGAAATAAAAAAATTATAAGTTGTTGCATATGTAAAATTTTTTTGTTTCGATAAATTTATCTTTTGTATTCTTATCAATATATAGGTATAAAATAATTTATAACTTTTAATATACTGATTAGTAAGTTTGAGTGAATCATAAGAGAAAGAGGTAAAATTATAATGCATACGTCTCTAAGAATAATCTTAAATTGTATAAATGCTAACTCACTGAATATCAGAGCAATTTATTTTTTCAACTGTTTCATTTAAAAGTCTGTTGTTTTGTAAGAAATCTTTTAAAGTTTTATGAATATATATTATATTATCTGAAAGTTAAGTTTATCTTTACTTTTACTTAATATTCTACGAATTTAGGCATTAACTTTTAAGTAAAATTTTATTCATAAAAAACAAAACAAATTTTTATGTAAAATGCATTAGATATTTTTTAAAGTGTGGAAAAAGTTAAAATAATATAATAAAATTTTTTAATCATTTTAAATGAAAAAGCTTAAATATGAAAAACAATAACAATTTTTAAAAGAAATATATAAGTAAACTATATATAATTATTCAACAAAAAAGGTAGTAATTAAATAGAAAAAATCTAAATTTATTTAAATTATAACATAAATTATTTTATAAGAACACCAAGTTAAAAAAGTCATTCGAATTTAATTTAAAATTAAAGTGCACTTAATCTATATGAATTTATCTATACATAAAATAAAAACTTTTAACTAAATCCAATAAACTCGAAGAAAGTCGTCTGCTTTAAATCTCCATGTGTTATCAACTGAAATTTTTTATTAATTAATTGAAGCTGAGGTAACAGGTATTTGGCATTTTTTTCTCAAAAACCACGCACATGGACTGACCCTTCTCTTCCCTTACAGCCTTATAAGCATAAACAGTTGCATAATAATGATAGTATCGGTCATATAAGAAAATGAAACTTTTCTCTCTTGCATTATGTACTGACTTCCAAGACGGTCATAAAACTTTGTTTTCATTGACAAATAAATAAATAAAAAAATTATTTTTTATTAATTGTATTTTCAACAATACTGCCACCAATTGGCACATTATATAAATATTTAATAAAAAAATATCGCATTATACTTTAATAAGTGGGTCGCATAACTGTAAATCGTCGCGATATTTTGTGCAAGTACTTGCTAATAGATAGAACTACTATAAAATAATTACTTTTTATCTTATTTAATTTTGTTATGTTAGTATAGTACCAATCAAGAAAATTTAAATTAGAATTTTTAGTAAAGTATATTAAATATTTATTAATGAAACCAAAATAGATAATTCTATAAAAAAAACTTTTAATTGATAATTTTTATAAAAATGTGTTTAAAAATTAACTAATTTTTAAGAATTGTATTTTATATTACTAGCATTCATAAATACTTTGAAATAAACTGACCGAAGTATTATTATAAATGTTAACATTTGAGTTTTTAAATAGTAAATAAAACGTACCGAAAGAATTGCGCGACGAACAACCCCTTCCAGCGCCCAAACCTCAGGAAACTCTTGGGGTCAATGGCATCGGTATAGGTACCAATAAGGGGACACAAAACGCGTGGTTAACGCTTATCACTTTTATTAAATTAAATTAAGAAAATTGCGTAATAAACGCATTCTTATTCAACGGCGTAACGCCAGACTAGACCTATGGTGTACAGACCAGCGGTTCCAGAGGTGACAAACGCGAAACACAGTACACAATACAATTGAAGGCTAAAGAGCCAAACAATCATTTATATAAATAAACAAGATCGAAACGGTCACAATATCTGACATTGCTGTTTGTGTTTAAATATTTTTGTATCTCATTGTTATTTTCGTAATTATTTGATATTGTTAGAGATTTGTGGAA